>JAQGCB010000598.1:0-20267 GCA_034698835.1 Protaphorura tricampata
CTGTTAATCCCTTCCCCCTAACCCATTTTTTCATTTTAAGTTATATTATTGAATATTTCTGTAATGTCAGTTCAGTAACCAGTGCAAAATAATATGATTTTGATTTTACTGTTGTAACTAGGGAATATGTTAAAAGATTTTGCGGGGAAGTGAATCCCGGTGGTGGAAGAATATTTGAATGCTTGAGAAACAACAAAGACGAAATTAAAGAACCTGGGTGTTTCCGAGCGTTGTTTCGTCTCCAGCAGGACACAGACAATGACGTCAGCTTGGACGTCTTGCTCAAGCGAGAATGCGAAGCAGAAATTAAAGAATTTTGTCCGACGAATGCATTGACCAGCCAGAGTCCGAACCAAGACCTGTTCGTTTGTCTAAGACTAAACAGTATGAAGGAGGTTCGTTTTAATTGTTAACTGTTTTAACTAAACAACGAGCATGCTAATAAATTAAGTTTCCATCCATTCCAATGGTTTCAGGGATTTAACCAAGCTCGCTGTGGGAAAGTCTTAAGGAATAGGATGCTGGAGCAAAGCTCAGATTACAGACTCAACCCAAATCTTCGAAAAGCCTGCGGATTGGACATTCCAAAATTTTGTCCTGACACAAAGCCAGGGGAAGGAAGAGTAATGGCATGCCTTCAACGAATTTTTGTAACTCCGGGCAGTCGTCTTACTCCGACTTGTCGAACTCATATTGAAGGAGTTATGCAAGATGCGGCCCAAACAGACGTCCGTCTCGACTATCCTTTGTACAAATTTTGTAAAGAGGAAGTAAGTATCTCCAGATTTTGCAATATTAAATCTGTTAACTTTAAACAAATAAAAACCTACTGATTTTGCCCGAAACAATTAATTTCTACCACTCCGTCCAACTGCTTGAATTTAAAAACTCATATATATTATTTGTCTATTTTCAGATAGGAAACCATTGTAAATCTGAGAAGGATTTGGCAGGAGGAGACGGTGGAAAGGTAGAAGAATGCCTTAAAGAATTATTTAAAACTGAAAAATTGAGTGGTACTTGCCGGGTTCAAGTTCAACTGCTCATCCAGTCCACTCAAATCGATATTCATGTCGATCCTACTCTCAACAGAGCTTGTGCCATTGATTTACTCATGAGGTGTGATGGAGTACCACCCGGAGATGGCCGATTAATCGGTTGTTTATTGAACGAGTTGGAGAAAGAGAAAAGTGGGGGAGAACCTCGACTTCGACCACAGTGCAAGAGCATACTCTCAGTCCGCTATGAACTATTCCAACTAGCAGGAAGTCCAGCGAAAATGGATTCCTTGGAAGATTTATATTCTCATGTCTCATTTTCACCACACAGAAATTACTTTCTGATTGTAGGTATGACTATGGTAGGGGTGATATTCATATTTGGTCTCTTTTGTGGAAGAGCAACAAAACGGAAGGCAGCTGCCAAAGATAAATAGACTTAGAAAGTTTAGAATATTTCTACTAGTGTGTGTGTTCCATTAACGTCCTGAACTAGTAACAAAATTGTATAGTACGGAGAGGTGACAATGACAAATGGTTAAAAGTCGAAACAAGTTCACAAACAATATTCTGTCCTATTTGAATGAGTGAGCCAGGCACCAATTTTTTGATTCACTCGATTCTTAAACTCAGACACGTAAATATTTATGAATTCCATTAATGCAGCTTAATATCCTAATTAGGAATTACATTTTCTTTTTTTTAACCGAATTAAAAACAACGCGAATATTTGTTACCATTAAAAATGTTTCTTTTGCGACTATTAAAAAATACAAAATCCTTAATATGCAGTCTTGTAAATCATTCCTCATTTGGGTGTTACTAATTTCGTACTTTTAAAACAACCATTCTAGCCTTTATTCAGTCATATCAGATTTACTAAACAATGGAGTTTGCAGAATGTGTAAATTCATATAAATAAGCTATAAACTAAAGAAGCGACGACGCGACTATTATGGCATACCTCGAGTCTCTACTCATTATCTACCACTACCTTCATGATCACTGTCCGAGTCACTACTGCTGCTGTCGCTCTCCTCCTTTTTTGAAGTCTTTTTTGTGTTCTACATATAAGTTTAAATCGTAATCGTGCTTTTGTGCTAAGTAATTTGCTCCAATGTGATTATAATAACTTGGTTACCTTTGGTGGGATCTCATGTGGAAAAGCTACTCCCTTTCCTTCCAGGTTCGCCTTAAGATTAACAAGTGAGCTGTGATTGACATCCTCCAGTTTCACACTATTCACGTGACGATTTAGTACTTCTAAAGCTTCTTCGGGCTTCGATTTAGCACCTGGTAATATTAATTTTGGAGAATACAGTTATGAAATATACTCGTGTTAATCAAAACTGATTACGCCGCTAACATTTACGAATCCGTGCTGAAGATCGACGAATACCAAAACCCATTTACAAGCCTCAGGGAATCTTAAAAACACTTACACATAACATCTATATAGTGGCTGAGTGCAAATCCCTTTGCTGGTGAGGTCAGCACTTCCGAACTTAGAATTTGATCTCCAACTTCTTTGACTAAGACGTCGTCAGAATTTACTTTTGCTTGTGCCATCAAACTTCTGAACAGTACTCGGCCGGAGGATTTGAGCTATTTACGGCCCGGAAACAAAGTTTTTAATTTTGACATTCGAATGTTTCACTTGTTTCAAAATTGATATTGATACAGAGATTAATAGTACAAAATCTAACCTTTCCTTCCCAGATCTCCCTTGACTTTTCAAAGTTTCGCTTTGATGTATGAAAAGCCCAGAGTGTGTTGTACAAACCAGTGAATCCTTTTTCTCCAGCCTTTTCAGCCGCCCGTTCAACTAGTATAACAATAGTAATTCAAATTCAGGAATAAAACAATCCATCAAATTCTAATTCTAAAGAATTGTAAGGAAACATTCTCCTAGCCGCATACATTCTGGAAGTAAATCTTCATTTTGAAATAGAATGTGGGAAATTGCTGAGGAAGGAATAACAACATCCTTTGCATTCTTTGTCCCAGAATATAGTGCCTCTACTTCTTTTTTCACATACAGATTGAAGTAATCTTTCCCTTTGCCCGCGTTCACATGAGCAATGCAGACTCGACTGCTATATAATGAACTCCTTTTCATCTCCTGTAAAAATTGAATGATAGTTCATTTAAGTAAATACGATTTTCTGATTAGATCACTGTATTACCGAAATTAATTTTGAAAGGGACAAAGTATCATTCAATTCAGAAAAACTTACGTCCGACATTTGAGCTCCTAAAGAATTCATAGTTTCAAAGTCACCAGCTGCTGCGAGTCTCCCCAACAAGAAATTCATTACTGACGGGAACGGATGTTGATTGTTCTGCAGTAACTCTTGTGCTAGTCGTGCAGCTTCTCCAAGTCGTTCAGCGCGTGCCACTTTTTCGATAAGTATACTTTTTTCTGTGACAGTGATTTGTTTCCCCTCTGCTTCCATTCTAAGGGAAAATAGGGAAATCCAAGAAATAGTTAAGTTTGTGACTCTAAAAGTACAACCCAAGTCACGTTTTCAAGATTCAAGATTCACTTTATTATAGTCATTGAAAACATAGCCCACACAATTTAACATGAAAATGCTAATTTGATTTAAAACGTAAATGTTAGATAAAGGCGACATTACTTTTGTTTCAAATGTAAAGCTTTATCAATTTCATTTTGCTCTAAATATCTCCTCAACATTTTCAAATCCGACGGTGGGGTTTGACTTGACCCTGGTGTGGGTAGATCGCCTTGCTTTTTGTCATCTTCTGTTGAGATCAATTTTGGCGAAGGGACGACAAAAGGAACAGGGCGATCACTCTTGCGTAAAAAATCGGCAAGGTAAATGAGAAGGTCTGGAGAAGCCTGAACATTTTCTTCCTGAAGGGATGTCCAAACGCTTAAAGCCTTGTCTGGCTCGCCGGCTTTACCTGTTTATTTAAATTATAATTATCACAAGGCTAATCAATATAAAATTACAAAAATAGTGTCACTGTGTCACTCACAATAAGCCTTCAAAAGGAAGAAGTACAATGAATTACGATCAACATTGAAAACGTCCTTTGTGATTTCAAGTAAGTTCTCCAGCTCAGACACGCGATCCTCATCCAAATATTTTTGACAAGTGAGTTCTAGTTTCTCGTTTCGAGCTCGTAGTCCAGGTGTCTAAAGCAAGGGTTATATGAAAGCCAGTCAAACCAATTGATATAAAATCTGAAATTTGTCAAGTATAGTATGGTTAAATTACCTCCATAATTTTCTTAGCCTGCCGAATTTTACCGCACTCCAAAAATGCAAAAACCAAGTCGTACAAACTATTCACTTCTCCATGTTGTTTGGTACTCAAGTCTAAAACTTTTTGAAGTCGCTCCGCATCTTCAGCCTTGATAAAACGGCAGAAAAGTTCTTGCTTCCAAGGCGTTACGCTGTATTCAGTTACACATCTCTCAAATTCATTCAAAGCACCTTCCATATCATCCCTGAACCAGAGTCAAAAATTCAATTAAGATTTAGGAATGAAAATAAAATCAAATTCAAAATTGACGAGCGATAGTGCCAATTTCGCCTACACCCAAAACCCCGAACAGATATAATTAAATGTCACCTCACGATATGCACTTTGACAAGTGGACCCAGAATGACATTATTTAGCTGGGTTAGATTGCGATCCTTCAGAATCGAAAACATTCGTCTGACATTGTCGACACTCCCCGTCTCGGCCAAACTATTCAAAAGTTTCCAAACGAGTCCATTTTGGTAGGCTCCACGTGGAGTACGTTTCTCGTCACTTTTGTGATTTTCAAGAGCAGTGAAGGCTTCTAATTAATACAAACAAAATAGATGACATATTAATAACAACGCATGACAGACGACAGTAAACATTATTGAAGGAAGAAACTTCGCACTAACTTCATAAGTACAACAACCAAATAACTACTATTAATTTGTAGAAACGGTAGACCCAAATTGTTAATTCGGGATATTTGCAGTTAGTTCCTAATCCAGACGACGAATTTATAATACGCTACAATTGCGTCGGATTAGATAATCAACCAAGAAACAAGGGTCACTCCGTCAAAGAGCAGAAAATCGGAATTACAGAAAATTGACAAACCTTCGAGTTTTCCATTTGAAACAAGACAAACTCCATAGCGTAAAATTTTTAAATCATCAATGCAGAAATCGACTTCTTTCATTAGTTCAGTGTAGAGAGTTTGAGCTTCTTCCAATTTGTCATGGTGGGAATACATTTCCAACATTAGTGACTTGAGCCCAGCAGCAAACACAAATCCATCAGCCTTCAAATCCTAGTACGTACCGTCAAGTATTACATTTCAGTTTGATGTTACGACAGAAGAGCAAATAAATCTAAGAGAATATACCTGAATCAGTTTCTCTGCTTTCTCAAGATTTCTGTCACGACAATAGGTAAAAAGAAGTGCCCGCCGTACACCATTGTTTACGCGACCAGCAGCCTGACTTTCCTGAAGCATAAGTTCCAATTGCTCAACAGAAGACTCCTGTATCATTGGAGATTGTCCAAGCTTGCTAGGTTGGTAGAAAAGTTCGACATTAGGTTTTAGACTGCCAGACGTCAATTGGAGTAACAAATTAGAAATCTCTGGGGTTAGCATTTCTCCGAGGTTATTCTGTATCAACTCGCCAGCACTATTTGAAAGTCCGAGTCCATTATTCAGGAGTTCCTGTGATAAATCATTTAATCGTTAATTAAATGTGAATTCCTCATCAAAATGAATTCAGCTGGAATAGCATTGGAAGACTTACGGTAAGTATTGGTTTCAGGACATTAATTTTGTTACTGTGTCTTGTGCTTTCCAGAAGTTCTATGACAATCAGTCCAGCAGCTTCACGTGCGTTTTCATCCCCATCCACACTGAAATAAAAAAATTGTCAATAAAAACTCAATAAAAACTTATCATCTGTATTATTTACATGTCTAACATAAATTAGTATTTAGTAAATTAGAAAAACATATTTTAGCTCAATTTCATGTAGTCAGATTACAATATTACAGTGAGTACATTTTTAATTTGCTTACCCGGTACTTCCAATAATTCGAATTAAAGACTTAAAGTCCCCACTCTTAAGGAATGCATCCACCAAAGCTCTTCGGATACCGCTTTGATTGAACCTTACGCGATACTTGAGTGCTAGAATAATTTATAAACAAATTAACAGCCAGGCCATATATCGGTGGAATATGCAGCTTGGAATGACAAGCCTCGAACAATTTATTCACCGAATTTCTCAGCCAATTCCATTTGACCACTCTGAAGGATGTACTGAATAGCGGCTGGAACAATTACGCTCAATGGGACTTTCGAATACCCGCTCAATTTTTCAAGAATGACTTCAAAAGGCTCTTTCGGTCTAGCTACACGAAACAGGGCTGGGATTATGTAATCTCTCAAAGTTTCGGATGTCGGTGGCGTTTCCAAAAACGTCATGCATTTAAGCCCATCGTACACCTCTACAAAATAATTGAATGTAAAAATTAGAGTAAACTATATATTTCAATTATGGCAGCAATTAGCCTTCGTAGCTGTTGAAATTAAAGCTGTGGAAACTCTGGAAACTAACCCTTCTCAGTTTTACTTGCTGGGAAAAAGGACCAGAAGTAATGCTGGCGAATAGGGAATTCCGACGCTTTCAAGGCTTCAAGAAAATCGAAGGCCTTGTCGAATTTCTTTTGGAAGAGTGAATATTCGCAAGCTCGAAGAAGTGCATGTTTATTGATTCCTGATCGAATCATTTCATGACAAAAGTTGATGATTTTCTCTGACGGCTGCAAAGATCAAAACACCAAAATTGAACTATATTTAACGAACGTAATACGATAGTATCCACCAATAATGTGAACGAGTTCCATAATTTCTCTTTAATTTCACAAGAATTTTGTCTAGCCGGTGATATTAATAGTTTTGAATACAGCTTACCACAGGCGATATAACTAGTTGCTTTATAAAGAAATTTCCACCCGGTGCAAGTTCTTCTTGACGCATTGGTCTTGGCATTATTTTGACGAGCCTAACAAAATTACAATATATATACATATAAACAAGAAGTTTAAATCGTATTTGTAATTATGACATTGTTAAGCAATAATGTCACACTCAACTTACTTGAAAGCTATATCCTCGAGTCCAACATTGACTAAACGGAGGACAACGTTTGTTGCCTCCTGATTGAAGCCCACATGTTTCTTCAGGAATGGAAATATCTAAACAGAAAAAATGAAGGGAAATAATTCACGGCATTTATCATTCGTTAATTTCACGGATTCTTGATACTCACCTCATCCACTAAATTTTCGTGTTTGAAAGATGCTAGAGCAAATATGACATCCAGAAAATCCCGATCGACAAGAAAAATGTCTTTTTCTTTGCATTCCTGAGAGAATAAATCAAGTTTAAACTTTGTGGTCATCACTGGATTCTTAAAACCAACAACAACATACCTTCACAATTCGCTGAATATTCTCAATATCTCCTTGCCTTGCGTAACCTTTCATAAGGGTTGCGTACGTGTCATCATTCGGTTCCAAACCAGCCTGCTTCATAACGGCGATAATCCCTTCCGCACTCTCCATGTCACTATTGTTTGGATTAAAAAAATAAACGGTATTTACTATTCAAGTTTGAACTGTAGTTGTTGTTGCTATAAATTAGTAAAACTTACTTGGACTGGGCGTGACCCAAAATCAATGAATTAAAAACATGGGCATTGATTGGTAATTGTTTTTCTTTCATATGTTGAAGGATTGTTGATGCGCCGTCAATATCACCCTCCTGACAAAATCGAGCAATGAGTCTTTGGTAGGTGACACGATTAGGTTCTAAACCCTTGGCATCCAATTGTTGTAAAAACTCGGTAGGGTTGAATTTAAATTCATTCTCAAGGTAGACCCGAAGAAGAGCGTTGTAATGACTGATATCCATTGGTACATCTGAACAACAGGAAGGTAATAGTAATAAAAAATAAAATCCGTCCTAATGGTTTCATTTTATAGAATGCCAAAGCCGAAACTGTAAAATATGCAAACGTACTTAAATTTTCCATGGTTTTCCAAACTTCTTGAACTAATTTGGTTCGATTCTCAGATGTTTCTTCCGGTACTAATTCACCGCAACAACGAATTATCATCAGACTCTGACTGCTCGTGGCGGATTCTGCAAAACGAAAATGAATGCATGACATCAACAACGAACAAATTAAAGTACCTAAATGTGTATTTTGGATTTGAATCTAACTCATTTCTCGAATGTCGTTCATAATCTCGTCGATTTCATGTCTATTGATTCGTCCAACACGTCTGATTTCCGTATCCAATCGATGCAGTGATCGGTCTATACTAGACTCACTGGGTGGAACGCCACTAGATAAGCAAAACAGAAATGTTGAGTTTGAGTTGCCAATCAATTATAATAAAAAATGTCACTTCCATTTTTCAGCCATTCAGCCATGCACTTTTGGTGGCTTTCCTTACCGTGTATTTTGTACAGATGAAGATCTTGAGTTCAGGTAGGCATTTCCGCTTGACGGTGTCATAGATGCATTCACATTGAAGGAACTCATAAGAGCTGCGGCACATTCGATTTGAACTGGAGAAATAGTTCCTCTCTTGAATCTCAACCATTGTCGCAGAAATAGGGGCAATCGAGATGACGAACGCAACATTCTTGAAAAATGTGTTTCCCTATGTTTAAATAAAACAGAATTTAGTAATATTCAATAAAACCGAACACTTGGGTTCCATGCATTTGGGACTGAAAAATCGAGAGCTTAACAGTACAGTAGTGGCCTTTACAAAACCGTACAATTCAATTTTTTTGAAAAACTAAAAACGAAGACCTCTCGCACGATGTCCCGCGCAAAATCGTCAATCGTCAGTCATCATTTTACATAAATAACAATTAAAATGGAACTCAATCAAAATTAAAATCGAAATCACAACACAAAATGATTAATCAAAGTGCACGTGCGTGAAGTGAACGTAAATAAACTTACCTTGACCTCTGACCTCTGACAAGTTAAAAATGTGTTGGGTTACTGTGTCCAAAAAGTAATTCACTCTCACTGATGATTTCCGATGACGCCGGTAACTGATGATTATTCTTTCTCAAAATCAAAAAGAGCACGAGTCGGTCTCTGTCTCTCCCACTCTCCCACTGAAAAATTCTGAATGTGTGAAAAAGAATTTACGATTGGCGCTGCTGAGGCAAAACCGGGAGAGTTTTGAATGTGCAGGTTAGACGCGGGCGCATGATTGGAATTGGAAAATTCTGCGGGAAAGTTTTGGATTTATATTGTGTACAAAAAATTAACCGTCAACGGTCACGGTTTACATACAGCCGCTACGATTTTGAGACAATTCGACGGTACGGTTTCATTTTTCAGTGAAGAAAAATGAAACTCCAAATTGACCATTAATTCCAGGGGGAATATTAAATCAGTTCCTATTCCACGACACCACACGGCACTCCATCGACATCGACTATCTCATCTTGTAACGTAACGTGGTTAATGTGGCGATTTTCTAAATTGTGAATTTTAGTATATTTTTAAAAAGTCAAGACACAAGAATGCCACTAAAATTCACCAAGGACCAAATTAGACGCTACCTCCGGGAAATGGGGTATAATGACTTGAGTGATGAACATTTGGATCTATTCATTCGGGGTGAGTTTAATTTAAAAATTATTTGGCTTGACAGTTGACAGTTACGCTTGGCCCGGAAATGTGTACAGTGTGTGTCAAAACAATTTTTGCATGCCGTAGCAGTACGGTAAAAAGGTGGTTGGTTTAGACACACCCTGTGTATTAAATATTAATCGGTTGGTTTTTGGTATTTGGTTTGGTTTGTTACTTCAAGGCTTCGCGTACCTGATTTGATGGATTATTTATTTTTCACAGATTTAAAAAAGCTCATAAGACACGAAGACAAGAAGAGACACGCCCGAAGAGCCCACTTCCTAGATGATCCGGTGGAATCAGTTTCTGAGGTAAGGACATCCGAAATTTAAGAAATACTGTACTATTTATTGTGTGCGGGCAGTCATTAGAACACATTGTATTACGAGCCGATCACGCAACATGCCAGTATGGGGTATGGTATGCCGTATGCTACTGTGCGAAAGGACATTTGCCGAATATTCTTCTGAATTCAGTTTTGTACGAACTTCACTGTTTGGTCCATTCTATCACTAATTATAAAGTACAGTATTTGATTGCAGACTGACGAAAACTTCATGACTTTGGTTGAATAGTTGGATTAAGGCCTTTTTAGTTGTCATGTTATGGTTTAGTATTTTGAATGGTATTTTTTGTTCTAGTCCTCCGCTAATACATCATACAGTCCAGACACTGATGCTGATGCGATTGACCATTCGGGTACAGGCCGACGCCAACCGCCAACTGACACCAGTACCAGTTATAATTCTCCACCAAGATCTACTGTTAAAAGTCAAACCCAAAAGAGCCAAGAACAACCGCCACGTCCTGTGACGGTTCCTGTTGCACCGAAACCGGCACCGGCCACGACCACTCGGATTAGTCTTGTGCCTGGAAAATCGCCATCTTATAGACCATCGTCTGCGTCTACTGCGGTTGTTCCAACGGCTAGCCCGGACAAGCAACCTTATCCAGTAGAAGAATTGAGCAGTGATTCGTCTTCACTCGAGACATCCTCATCGTCATCATCCGTTTCGTCTGGTCCTGACACATACTTGAGCCGTGCCTCACAGAAAAGTAAATACACTGGACGGATGGACCCTGTCGCACGTTATCATTACTATAAAAATCTTTGGGATAAACAGAAAGCTCCAGGCGAAGATCGTCATATGCAATTACGCTGGAACGTTAGAGCTGGAACAATGGGAAAAGTGCCTTGTGACCCAGTAAGTTGTTGCATTGTAGTTATTGAACGAGTTTTTAATTTTATTTCACCGTTGACGTTTAGCTTATCTATGTTTAACTTTTTTTTAAATTTTTACAGCTTGGAATCCGTATCAAATATCTTCGATGAGACCCGGGAGAAATCACGAAAACCTAATCGGCCTGTGTTGCCTAACTTTCTTAATCTTTCTAAAGTACTCAATGCGCTAAGTGAGTCTTGTGGTTCAATTGCTCAAAATATTAATTAAATATTTCAACTCAAAATTGGAGAATTACAGAAAGAATGTAGAAATCGTATGCCGTATTTTTGTATTAGACATTTCTCCAGAATTTTTTTCCAGAAATTACAGTTTGCGTTTTTTATTCATATTTTTTTACTTTGGTTAAAAATACTCTAGAAGGCGATTATATGTTTCTATCAGGCCTGTTATCTTGAAATGTTTCTTCCATTTTGTTTCTCCATTTGGTAAAAGTATGTTTATTTACAAAACGTTTTGAATTTGAGTGCAAGTATGTGTACAATTAAAAGAAGGACTGGTCCTCATAACTTAATTAAGTTATAATTTGGGGTGTGGCAAAATCTATTTCATTCCCATCTCCCTTCTCTCGAAACTCATGTCTTGCAATTTTATTTCTCTCCGACTCGTCGACTGTCATAAAATGAGCTGAGTTTTTGCTTCGCATGGGCGGAGGGTGTGGTTCTGAACTTGGGCCTGTTCGACCTGTTGGCTCCGACGAGTGTGCAAATTGTGGAATAGTTACACTATGCCGAGTTCTACCACTGCTCGCATTATCCCTTCTTGTTTCTGGTTCAACATTTCTCCGAACTCTTCGTGTGAGTACTAAATCATGATTATCCCCATTCCATTCACGAATCCATATTAACGTTGTAATTGTGAGCAGGAAAGTCTCGACGATTTTGATTTCGACTAGATATTTTATACTCTCATGAGCTGTTATTCCCTCACTGACTCGTGTTGGATCCGGAGCTTTACTTTGTCTAAACCAGTGGCGTCTGTCGTTCTGTTCACTGATAATCCAGACTCCATCTGTCACTGTGACCAGGGCAAGTGCTAGCACACACTAGTGAAAAAAGAGTACAATAAGAGTAATACCAGAATAGATACTAATTATTCCAAACCACTCGTAATGTAAGGTTTGGATCAGATCACATCATTAGATCGCATTAAGTGATATTGTCTAATATCGGGTAAATTAATAACTGCAACTGATACAAAACGTTAGGCGCCGTGGTCAGCTAGCCACGGTTAAAAATCTGGGAGGTCCGATGACAAAATGTGAATATGAATCCTAATCCATGTATCGGAATGATCTAAATAGATCATAATAATTTTAGATATCCGAGTTAACTGGTCTGATCCGAATTACAAAATTAGAGTCTACAGAGCTTCTAGAATAACATTTTCATATCTTGATATACGAATCGCGACTGTTTCGACGATGTGAATAAAACCAGCTAACCAAAATTATGACTATGGTTTTATAATGTGTAACTTAACTATTATTATATATCGTGCAATTACAGTGTGAAAGATAGTATCGTAGATTTTTATCTTCGCCAACACATTGATTGTAATAAAAATTGCAACTGCAACCCCCAGGCTTGTTTGGAAAATTAGGAACAAAGATTCTATATTCCAGTTTGGATGTTGAGCCACCCGCATGACTTCTTCATTTAATGTTGCCCGTAGGTAACTGCAGTAAGCAAAATCCGAGAACAGCAAAACCTGTTTGGAATAGTCAATTCAGTTTTTAGAGTGCATATTATTTTGATACTTTAGATAACTTAGAGATCAGACCAAATCAGCTCGTTCAATCTGCGATACGTTATTTGTCAGATATTCGACAATTTTTACTTTGTCAGATATTCAACAAGTTTATGTAAGTTATAGTAGAACTAATGTCAAATTACCCGAACAGAAAATCAGATCAGATATACGAATATCATATATTGATCGGAGCCTTTATCAAAATAACATTTTACCACTAATGACATGGAGAGTAGGCAAATACAGCAAGAACGATGAATGGCCCGTTCAGTCGGATTTAGGAAATAATGGATCTCAAGACCATATTCACCCTGTGGAATATCATCTGTCGAATTGGGAGTGTTATTATTTGTCGAGTCGTTCGTGTCTGCAGGGTCATCATTATTATTATCATCTGATTCAGAGAGAAAGTCAATTTCAATTTCTAAAGTTTCTCCTTGTCCTTCACTCATATTCGAGCTTCTTAATTAATGACTGTATACTCGTTCCGTGAGTAATAATTTTGATTTTAAACGCAAAATTTTGGAAGTGCGAGTTTACTTAGAAGGTAGTTCAAGTAATTTAGTGTAATTTAAGTATTGTCCGAATTTAGAGAATATTTGAGTTCAAATATGTGTACTCGATTAACGTGTAAATTATACGCCTTGAACGGGGCAATGTAATGCTGGACATTGTTTGTTTGTTGAGTTGTCCCATTAATTGTCCTGGGTTTGAATTGAAAAACATGTAACTTTTGAATGGTTAATCATGAGATGGTAGCCGCAGAAGTAGAAAGGAAGCTGAACATTATATTTAAAAATTATTCCAAAAGTCGACTACCGAATTGAGGTAAATTCATATTCATTGTATGGATACAATTCCATATTCCGTATAAGCTACCTTTCACTTCAGTGAAAGTCTACTATTTCAGACTACAACAGCCAGAATGAACACCTTAAATACCGTAAAGCACCGAATACAATCCCGAATTCAATTAGAAGCCCGTCCGTGCTCAAAAACAACCTGAGTTGAATTATAACCCCTGTCCCTGTTCAAATAAAACCCGGATCTCTCTTCAGCTTTCTCCATTGACTCTTATGGAGAAAGTGGGAAAATAATATCCCACTACTGGTACAACCGGAATTAATTCAGCCCCGCCGTTGTAATCGGTCATCTACTACTTAATTTAAAAGAAACTCGACGAAATATACCTTTTTACCCCCAAAATGTCACACTTTTATTATGTATTTCTTTTTGCTAAAAAAACGTTCCGTTTTGCAGAAGTAATACATTCCATAACTCCATCCATCTATAGATTTTAACAGTCACATATAAGTTTACTCTCTTCTACGATTTCCTTACAGGAAATACAATATTCTAAACTCCATTTAGTTTAGCTCCATTTTCATGTTTATAATAACTACAGGAAGAGCGACTACTTGTTTTAATTTGATTTCATTACACTATATTTGCGAACACATCAACAATTATTTTCATTTCTGTCATGCAGTATAATACTGAAAACATTTCTCTACTTTAGGACTACTTGGCTTCATCGTCACCGCACCATTTTCATTAGCTCGCCTGTTAAATTGACGGCGTCAATTTGTAACACTTTTAACAACATTTTACCTTTTCCTTCCTTATGGTTTACACTTGTAGAATTATAATTATACATGTCATATAATTTACATAAAGTCAAAATTTCGGCACTGAATATTTATCGAAATATAATTACGAAGAACACAAATTGAATTTTACAATGAGTGTAAGACATGTAAGACACATTGATGTAAATTCAACGAAATATTATAATATTTAGTTCATAGGGTGGTCCATAACTTTTTACCACTTCCCCTATTGTCTAACTTCTGGGTCACCCTCAACGCAACGCCCATAATTGGATGTAAGGAAATTGGACAAATGGTTATTAACCACCCCGTAACTCACATGGCAGAATAAATATTACATAAGTTAAAAAGCATGTCATAATAACATTATTCCAATCTTATTAAAACAGTCAGAGTGATATTCACATTATTTTTTTTCTTCATTCAACACAAATGTGCGATTCAGTTTTATAGTTTCGCTACACGAAAGTGTCATTATTGTCGACCTATCACATTTACCGAAATATACATTTTTGCATTAAGGTCTATGTTATGTTCATGTTCATAACAGGGGGAGGACGACATTCGGTTTTCCAATAACCCGATCGTTGATTTTATTCACCTAAATATCTATACGCATTTATTGGACTGTATACATACGACGGGTCCTACTATTTTCTGTGTGACAATTGTATAATTTAATACTTTCACCACTTACTTTCACTGCATACGATACAGGCATTTCCTTAAATTATAATGTTACGAATGACCAAAATAGTCATATGATTACCTTAATGGAACCCAGAGAGTTCCGATGAACTAGAAATTATACATTTGAATAGTAGATTCATCAATTTTGATAATAGTTATGGGTCACGCGATGTGGTTGTCTAATCAAGTTACTATTCCCAAATTCAATGGGACACTGACTATTCTCCGGTCTGAATGTTGGGTAGTGGATATAGACGGCAAAATAGGAACCGTCATTATCATTATTTGCTTTCATGGCTTCGTTCTTATGAGATAACTCAATAATACACACTAACTCATAATATTGAAGAAATTGATAGGCAGAGTGAAGTTATCTTACATCCAGACAAGAATTTTGCTTTGAGGAACGCTCAAGTAATAAAAACTATAGAAATCTAGAAATCGAAGTAGGATTTTCAATATACGTGGTATACAATACAATGGAAATGGAATCCGACTAATAGGTTCTTTCTCCTTGAAATTTTCCCCAAGTTTAGAACACAAACTTAAAGTTTCGAGTGTAAAGCTACAGAAACTTCACCTAAATGAAATCCATATTACTTTAAAACTTGGACTTGTGTAAACCAGAATTCAAACCCAAATTTTTGAAGAAATTATCAAAGAATTACTCATGAAATTACAGAATCTTCACATTACCACTTGCCACGGCCACTGATTTTTCTAACTCGAACGTAAAAGTAGAGCGTTAGCGAAGTTATAAATAATGCATGAAAAGCCCAAGAAAAGATGTTCCGTTTAACCTTGTCAGGAATGTATTGAAGTTCAAGCCTTCACTTTGTCTTTGCTTTCTACTTTCCCTGAGACTCTAGAATACAAATAGAATAGATTTGAAACATACACAGTTGATTATTTTTATCACGAAGTTGAAGTTCTAACCTGGGCACTAGTAGTTAACACGTCTTTTTACTACATTAATTCCAATCCTACCTTTTATCATACCTTGTTGGACAACAGAGACTAAACATTTGGTACAAAATTTGGAGTTATCCCTAATCATTGGCCATTGACTAGGACTAGATATGACAAATGTCAATTACTGTACTGACAGTTTGAAGGATCGGGCAAGATACGACTCTGTTTCTGTTGCTGTTTAGCCTTGTTTTGTTTTTGGTTGTAAAAATTCATAGGACAGACTCTGCTGTGCAGCTTAAATTTGTAAAATCTTATTCGGATTATGTCAGAGGATCATCGTCTTCATCATCGTCATCATCATCCTTCCTTGGTTTAGTGCGAAAAAATATTCCTTCACTTCCATCTTCATGAAATCCGAAGAGTAACCTTTCCATTCTTGTTGGCTCATGAGCAACAATCCCATGAAAATCACGTAGGTCATCCGCTGGGAACCAAGAGGGCTCTTCCTTGGAAAATAAAACGTACCCGCAGCGTCTGTAACGTAAGAACAGACAATTAAATTAGAAATACGGGTTGTCCGGTTAGACAATTCCGATAATTTGCAGCAACTACTGAAATGAGAGCTACTTTCTTTTCAAAAGATACAAGAGTATACCCTCAATCGGATATTAATTAGTTTTTCAATTCATGTACCTTGAAATAGCTACAACGGGAATCCATATAACGGCAATAAGGACCAAGAATATAGCCATACACAAGGCCCATCCTGGCCATGCAGTGTCCACATTCTCGGCAGTCTGTAAATTCCAGGCCGAATACATACTCCCAGTCACTATGATATTGTACCAACTTGCACATAAAATGATGATGATAGCCACTGGTGATATATACTTCCAACAAATCATCCAGTACAAATGTGGTCTTTTCCCTGTCATCAATTGAATATCCTCTGCAAATCTGCAAATTGAGAATGGACGTGTCAAGAATGAATGATAAACAATATGCATTATTGGCAACCAGTTTCTAAGTCCTTGTAGGCTTGGAACTAGTATATATATAATTCTACTACATATTCTACTTTTGTAAATATTTAGTTGAATTATTCATTTGTACAGAGTGCAACATATTTCAGCCATGAGTTGGTCGAAACTATTTCCAAGCTCATGTACCATTAGATTGGATGCATAAAACTACATGATTTTAGAATTTTGGGGTCGACTTTTGCTTTCTTCCTCACTTGAATTTATTTACGTGCAGTGACTTTAAATTTTTAGGCCGTCACATCCTGTTCCAATCATAAAGACACAAGAGCGTATATAGAGGGCGAAGTAATAGTGAAAGCCTTTTTCGGACTTTCTCCGGGCCACTGGAGGAATTAGTTATTGATTTTCTTCCATATAATGTGAAAGTACCGCTAGAAGAGATAGACTTCCATCGTGTAAAGTCAGAGACATAACAATTCTTTTTGGAAATACCACTTGAAGAGAGAACAAAGGATCATGTACACGTAGAGAGGATTATTGACACTCACCTGCTCAGACCGTAAATGTAAGAGACGCCGACGCATTCAAAGAAAGCAATGACAAGAAGCGGCATGTTGCCAGCAAAACTGTCGAATAGGGAGAAAATGTAGTTTCCAGCTCCGTTGGCAAACATCATGGATAAAATACAACAAATGCTGCACAGCACACCTGCAGATAACAAAAATATAACAATTAGTTATATGTCAGGTCAAAATGAATCAATTCCATGAAATTTATAATTATGATGCAGTAAAGTATATTTACAGTGCTGAAATATTCTTAACAATTAATATACAAGGAGAAACAGACACCTAATTTTTTTTGGAAAATGGGTTATAAAACTTGGTACATGGATTTTACCCGAAAACTCAGAAAGTCCTTGCAGGCGCAAAAACTGCTATTACTAACTTGAAAACGGAACAAACTACCGGAACCACCAATTTCCCTACTCCATTTCACTCAAATGTACGAATCAGGTTTAAAATCTATATTATAAGAATATATCACGTCACTATGTCGACTTCGTAATCGCCGGAGAAAGTTTGTTAAAACTTTTTTGCCCGAAGAATATACCGAAGCCGCCGAAGCCAGCCTAAGTGAAAGTCGTTGGCCAAACTAATTCTCTATTGCTGACAGACGGTAGATCAAATAAATTCTTAATTTGCTGTATATCATAATTGTGGCAATTGCGATGGTGGTGAACCTGATACTCGGAGTGTTCTTCGCTCTATTTATCTTAATTTCTTTAAAAGTTGAATTCACCAGCGGACAGCGAGGAGTCGGAAACAGGGTTTGTAAATATAAATTATTCAAATTCAGTCGCAGTCGCATTGTGATTTTTTTTAACCAATCTTTTAATAATGTTCTAGACTCGCGATGAGTTGGTTACGGATGTTTATCATGGATGTGGGTTTGACAAGTATTGCTTAAAAATATGTCACCTAACACAACCAAGCTGTAGAAAATGTATCTCTGAGTACAACTGTCCGGCTATGGTTTCCGTTGAATTCCGATTCGGAAAATACTACTCGCAAATGATAATTCAAAAACTCGGATTCAGTCCTGAGTTTATTGCAATGGGACTTTCAGATGATGCTAACATGGTAAGGTCCAGAGAAATGTCAAACACTTTTTCCAGTATCCGTTTAGTGGGCAAAATTAGCAATTTCAGGCTCGTCCATGCGAACATGTGTTTTACAAAATATTTTCGAAGCGGATTCATTTTCAAAAATGTCTCTTCAACTAATATTTTACCTTTGGTTCAACTCAGGGAAACGATGCTGTGGTTGTATGCGTTATTATGAATGGAGCTCAGGGTATTTGGAATATGTTCGGGGCGTGGACTACAGGGTTAAAAACAGTCGACTACGATGTTGTAAGTTTCATTGTGTGCATTACTTACGTTTATCAAAGGACTAATTGCAATGATACTCCCAAATTCTTAAACAGAACACTATTCCGTACTACGACTTAACACACACATATATTGATGGAACTTATGTGTGTAGCTTTCAATGGAAGAAAGTTTTCGTGATGAAAGGGAAAACTTTTAATGTCAGCTTTGATTCGTACTATCTGTTAGCCTCCCGAGGAGAAGCTGGTTCCCCTTGTAAGAATGATTACAAATAAATTGCCTTATTGTAGAACAAAATATCGTTATAAAGTGACACTAACACTAACGATGGAGTTGAATTTTTTTAACTAATTAACCTAATAAACTAATATATATGAACGTTTTCGTTAACCACAACAGGGGTAATAAATGGACATCAAAGATCAGAGGTCTCAAGGGTAGTCGCAGGTCAAAATGTGACTTTGCTATCTGTCGTAAGTCAGAAATAAGCATTGATCCAAAAAGGAAGATTCACACTCAAACAATGGATACACATTAATGAATGTTTACTTTCAGCCTGAACTTGAGGATTACGATGAGATGTTTGAGGACAAAGGTGTTTGTCACAATATTTCCATCCTATTAATCATACTCTGCCTTGCAATACACGTTGCCGTTTCTAAGTTAGGACAGCAAATGTAATTTCATTTTTATTTGTAAATCTATGTAAAACTAGCCACATATTATTTTGTATGCTGTTTGAGTTGTCGAATGCTGACTTCGATGAATAGTTAAAAATAATAAAAATTGATAAAAACGTCAATGTTATTGTTGAAAATTGGCATGTATTTGTGTAAATATACGTAAAGTATCGAAACGGATACGGATATTGCGTCAAAATACACGACTGATTTCAGACTCCATTCTTAAATGAAGTCGTAATACTATTTGGAGATTACCCCCCAGGAAATAATTTGATGTCCTAATAATACCATTTCTCTATTTGTATCGGACACCAAATAAGTAAGTTAACAGATCGTGCTCCGGAAATGGAAATCTCAAAGTAATGAAATATGCACACTGCATGTTCATGAATAATACACAATAAGACATGAATAATTGTGATCAGACAGAGTTAAATAAAATTAACTAAGCATAAAATTCACAATGTGGATTTCATCAGATTCTGCCCTAGAAGTTCCTGGGTGTCGCTGTAACGACACTAATAAAACCTAATCAAACCAAACGGTTCGTCAATTTGGTAATGAAAAATTTAAAGTAAAGTAACAATATTCGTATGTAGGAAAAAGCGTAATCGTCTTTCCCGGAATCTGCTTTCCCATTTTTGTGAATCTCAATCTAAAAGACTTTTCCAAGGAATCTCTCCCAAAATGTTGGGTGGACAAAACATCATCGACTCAATCACGAGGCTGACATGTTTCCTTATTTGCACGAGTATGTGTTGGAGAGCAACGGATTCTCAACGCACAGGTCAAGG
>JAQGCB010000599.1:0-20260 GCA_034698835.1 Protaphorura tricampata
TATTTTTATACAAAAAAAAACAGTCAGGATTTCTTACCTGCTTTTTCTCATCAATTAAAAACTGTGAGTCCTGATTAATCCTGAGAAGCGTTTTGACAAGATTCCTGTACTTTCTTTCCAAAATTTCTCCACAATCAGCAAGAGCATAAATTCTATAAAAGCAAATTCCAATCCCAATCGGAAGAAGAATCCCTGCTTCCTTGGCAAGTGGACTCTCTGAATTTATTTTAAAGTAAATCGTACAAACAGCTGCAACGATGAGGGCTGGAAACATGACTATAAAATAAAATGCGAGAGATTTTTCCACTTTTTCAAAAACTCCATGATACGCCAAATACTGATAAGACAAATCAAGCCAAGATTTATCGGAGGATCCTAATGTCCAGCTCTTTGTTTCTGATTTCGTCTCAACTGCACGAGTGATTCCAACCAATCTATCCGTCATACTTGCACAGAGCCCAAAAATTTTACCAAAGAGAAACATGACCCCAAATTCCATTGTGAATGACATGGAGCTAACAAGAGCAGAAATTAAGATTCGATCATGGGTATAATGACCAAACCAGAAGGACATGACCAATGGAGGTTTCCCAGTCCAGTACATTGAAAAGCCAATCATCATTGGTGTGATTGCAATCAGAAGTCCAAGACAAGCATTCACAAATATTTTGGCATAAAAACATCCAGTTTTCTTTGATGGATGAAGGTATTTCTCATCATAGTCTTCCACAGATTTAATAGTGTCAAGAAGCCCTGGAAGGCCCAAACTTGACAACATCTGCGCAAAAATTCCAAAGCCAAATACCAAGGTAAAGGAAACTCCTCCAGCAAACTTGTCCACAGCTGTTTCTTTGTAATTCTTGGATGCATTGAATTGATTCATCAATTCACCTATTATCATAATAGCGAATCCTTTGAAGGCAAACATCAGCCAGCTAAAATATAACAAATTCATGAATTGTCATTGTTAGAAATCAACCGCGCAAATTTTAAGGCCTAAACCTCCGCAGTATAAAATATTTTGGTGAACATTGCGTCAATTCACTCAAAAATTGCACGTGCCTGGATAAAATAACTTTAGTTTATAACAATTCCTGAGTTTCATGATCATACGTTGACCCATATCAAAAATGTACGAATTTTTTACGATAAAATTAATACTATTAGCATTTAAAAGCGATTCAAATAAGAAAAATGACTAAAATGCAACTAGTTTTGGTTGGACGATTACAATACCTGTAGAAATAGGCCCATGACAACTTTTTGAAGCTGAGAGATGCAGCTTTTTCAGCCGTGAATGTATTTGTAATTGGAAATACTCCATTCAAGTATGCAAGTTGACATTCTAGTCTGACCCAGCGATACAATGATTTCCTCTTTTCTTTTCGTTCCTCTTCGGAAATGACTTTTTTGAGGAAATCTTGGTTCAAAGCATCAATTTCCAATTTTGAAGGAAACATGCTAACAGTGTCTTATGAATTACAGCTTCAGCTCAACTGTTGAACAAAGTTTCGACTATTCGACTACTGACAAACTGACGAACACACTGACGAAATAAGTTCTTGATGATCAAAAATTATAATTCCTGGAAAAGTACGTTTCGTAATAGAGTTGATTGTTCAGTGATCAAACAAATGGTTTTATTTGCTCATAATAATTAGAAATTCGGTGCAACCCCACCCAGCCTCCGTGCCAAAAACACTTTACATTTTCGCGTTATTGCATTGGGAACAATTATTACTACTTTGACTAATGGAATTTCTAACTTAAATATAGATAACAATTTGACACCTTCAATGTGTCCAGTACGATCCACCGAAATATTACTTCGCAGATTATTTATCTTAACAGGTTCACACAATGGGAATCCCGCACCCAGTGAGTTCATTCATAATCAACATAAATTATAAAGTAGGGGTGTGTACAAGCATGACCTTCCCTTGACATTCAGTTTATGCAATTTGGTAAAAACAATTTTTCACACCCACTGTACCGAAATCAACAACGAATTAGAATTTTCAATAACCATTAGTATCATATAAAGTACAATTCTTTTATCTATAAAACCAAATAATCCAATTTGGACAAAACAAGGGTTCAAACTTTCCAGTTCTTTCACGAAAGATGGAGATCTTACAAAATCTTTCGATCTCAAAAAAGATTTTGAAGAATGATACAAACTTGCCATTAAATGTAATGATACAGTTTCTATTGCTAAGAATATAAATGTAACTGTCAAAAGTGTGAAATAAGGGAATGGTTTCATTGATTCAAACATTGCAATACTTGCAAAGAACGCTGTAATGAGGAAACCTAAAAGTGAACTCACGACAGCTGCCAGTGAATGAGCACTGAATTCATTGTACATTTTGTTCATTAATTTAAATTGTCTGTAGATATGGATTCTTGCTGAAATTGGTGTTCTGAATTTTTGGGTTTTATGGCTATGGTTTGCTGGTATGAACATGTCTCTGTTGAGATAGAAAGACATAAGTTACTTCGATTAATTTGACCTTTGACCTTAAGCGAATAACATTATCATAACATTAATTACCTCAACAACTTCATCCAAAAAACATGGAATGAAAAATAATCAATGTAGATGAGAATGTAGAACAGTCCAACTGTGAATCCATTGAGGGTTGCAAATAATTCTCCAAATGAGAGGAAAAGTATGAGCCAAAAATTTTTCTTGTGATCAAGTGTTGGATAAATTTGACGAGATGATTTTGGATTGAAGATTACATTTAATAGCATGAGAGCTGGGATACTGTATTCCACCCAAACGATTGCGTCTCCAAAACGATCCAAATGATTCTTCCGACCATCTGGTTTCATGGGTTGTAATTCTGTTAAGAATATAAATTACCGAATTTTTTGAATTAATTACTATAATAATTATCAAAAATAATTACAAACTCACTTTCTAATTTCCTCTTCATCCTAAAATAATGATTGCAAAGATTTTGCAACTCATTTGGTTGCAACAGAGTTGGAATTATTACTCCATGCCCAGCCACAAAAGACATAAAGAGACAAATTTGAAAAATACTCTGCATTTCAGTCAATTGACCATCCCACCAAAGATAACCTGCAAAAATGGATCTTCCAAATCTGTAGGAAAAATCAAACAAACATGTAGTTCGAAAAAAATACATGGCTCTTTTGGTAGTTCGTTTCGCAAGGGTGCCACCAGTACTAGAATCCCAAGTGAATGGGAAGGAATAAATTTTATTTCCAAGAGATATAACATGTTCAAGTAATTTGTGATCTTCGGGGATTGACATTTTTTGAAGAAATTCAAGGAACAAAATTTCTTGAAGAAAATTGAAATGCTAAAGAGTGGAAGGCTTTATTTCGACTGAATTCTACAAAGTAGTACGCGAAGTAACCGAAATTGTTTAGACTTTGTCAAAATCAGTATGACTTGTTACGTTTCTGGTTTATTCTGGAAATCCTAGTCCACTCAATTAGATAAGGATACAATTTACCTTTAGACATTTGTGTTCAAACTTTAAATCTACGAAATGTATGTAAACTATTAAAGTGGACATGACAAAACTTGTAAGAACCATGTTGTCTATAATCGCTCCATCACTAATTTGAAAGTATATACAGTGATGACATGACAAGCCATGCTAATATTTTGTACTATGTACGTAATTTCATAGCTCTGATTCATTCACGGTAGTGTTGTTGTAAGATTTTTCAGTCTTGGCCTTGGCGAATCACTAAATAATGTTCATTTGGCGATTTTCTCCGATTCCATGCAATTTTAATAAACCTATTGTTTTCATCTATGAGTCCGTGTGAGTTTAATTTGCGCCGAGGCCGAACGTTAAGAAAATATACCGAGCCGATCACGTAGTTCAAATCGAAATTAACAATGTTTGATGAATAACATAACGAATTTCAAACTAATGTAGGTTTAACTAATTTAAGGCAATAAGAGAGAAGAATGACTTTGTAAATCTTCCCTTCAATTTTATTTCAAATTCACGTACACTGTAACTGAAATATACACATGGAAAGTTGGAAACAATATTGTGATTATGATTGATCCGAGATGTATTGGATGAACTCATCCTACCAGCTGTTGGAATTCCAATAGTTAACTTCAATTCAAAGAAGCCTTCAACTGACCCAGAAAATCGTAGGATAATGATGTAGTGTAGAAAAATGTAAAATGTGTCCACTAAATCGGACAAACCGAATGATGACATGTTGAATGGATGTCAGCGGAATTCCTTCTGTGTAAATAATAATCAGCATTGTGTAAATTCACAGAGTTACAAATTTTAGTTCTTATTTTTCCTTTTGAATCATAACGAATAATGGCTGTTGAACGCAGATCACGACTCAATAATCGGATGCCTGTGATTCTAATACAAGCATATGGCAATGAAATAGAAAGAAAATATTTACCAAGATATGAAGGAATGGCCGAGATCGGGAAGAAAAAATCAACTGGATTATAGCCGAGATTGGGATGAAACAGTCCAAAATCAATTGGACTTCCACCCGTTTGTTTCCAATGGAATCCTTGCTCATAAAGTTGATTTGAACGGAAATTCTCTCTGCGGAAAGAAAATATATTGTATAAATTCAAATTCATAAAGTTGCGAAGACATAGTAATTTAGTAAAAACAAGAAATATTCGTCTAATTTTTTAAATATTCGAACATAATAGACCGAAAATAATTACCACAAACTGAAGGAGTGGTCAAGACAGGGAAGAAACAATCCGAATTCTCTTCGATAGTTGCATCAGTCGCGGAGACGGTAATGGCTTGTCGAACTTTTATCCCACTCTTATATAGGGGTTGATACATTTCAACTATGCTGCCACGTCAAGGGGTTAATGACCAACGGACTTCCTGTTTACAATTTAGTGCGAATTTCATCGAATTGAACTGTCAACGATTCAGAAGTGTTTGGAGTAAATAAAGAAATTCTACGAACTTCGGATACTTCCGGGGTCAAGGTGCAATACTGATAATTTTATTTTTGCATAATAAAAATTCGAAGTAACTAAATAGTAACTACCAGAATTCTTGGATTTTATATTTTTTCACAAAATAGCAGAAAAATTGAGCACACGTTTCTCTGAATTTTCTACCCACGAGGCAGTATATGATGAAATTGACTGCAGAATTTATATTGAGGAATAGTCCAGATACTGTGACCAAGTCAAATGAAATCTTCTCAATTCTGAACGCCAATAGAATGCTCCAATAGACTCGAAGCACATTACAAATTAGAAATATGCTCACAATCCAAATGAGCATTTGTGCAATCGATATTTCATTGGTCTCGGACTGCGTCAGAAATTTTCTCATTTTGTTCGCTATTCTCACCTATCAATTAAGTAATTAGATTAATTTAAAATCATAATGTATAACTATACATAGATATAAAAATTTTGCGTACCTACCTTTTTATAAATGACTACATTTAGCACAGTCAGCAAAATGAATGGAATGAGGCGAACTACAAATAACCAAATCCAATTACTGATGAAATAAAATTTATGATCATCTTCATTTTCACCGAGTGCAGTTGCCAGTACAGTGTACCCGGCCCAATTTCCATTCTCATCAAAATTGTCTTTGTACGAAAATCCCCACCAAGTTGGAAGTGTGAACAACATTGCAAACACAGGGATTGAGATGGATGCCCACGTTGCATTTTCCACAGTACATATGCTCCGGGCTTTTAATGGCCGATAAACTACAATGAATCGTTCAATCGTGACGAAGACAGTAAAATAAGTAGAAGCAACTTGAGCTATAAAATTAAAAAAATATATACATTTTAAATTAAATTCTAAAGAGAATTGGATACAATTAAAATTGGGTATTCATTTCCTTACCGGCTGAAATAAGTGGGAACAAGATAGGTAAGATGACCGGAAAAATAATATTCCTGTACATTGGCCACACACAAAAGAATTGAATTAATCCCATGAATCCATAAATGAGAAATGTGAATGTCACAAAACACAGGTCAGAAATACTTAAACCCAGAAGGATGACACTTGTTGATGACTTCATGCAAGGACGTGTTAAAATGATTATGCACAATATATTTCCAAAAACTCCAACCAAACTTGAAAGAGTGACTCCAATCCCTGCGATCAGGAACATTGGAAATGGGTCCCCATATTCATTTGAGTGTGAATTGTTGAGAAAAATTTGTGGGAAATTATGTGGATCAGCCGTTGTAAATTCCTCTTCAGTTGTGAACTCTGTGCGATCTGTCACGGAGTCCATACTTTTCTATTTTTGACTTTAGTTAACTTTTTCTTTACGAAATTTCCATGGATTTTATTCTCAAGCTCACCTCAACAATGGACATGAGTTAATATTGTAATCGGAATACTACGATTGTTTACGTTTTCGTTTTCAAGGTAAGTATACGCGGAAACTTGCAAAGTAGTATTTCCAGTGAAAACCAGTCAATCAAGATTTGCACATTGTTGGTATGTACATGTACGGCAAATACGGATAATTGTACTATTAACAAGTTAGGCTTGGAAAGTGGAGAATTCCAGTTATTTAATGTTTACATTATTGGGTCAAAATTTTACAACGGTTAATCTCATAGAATCATACACATATAAACTGATGACACATAAATGCCAGATCACATATCGTGAACAGTAACTAATAGTAGTAATACTACTACCAGATTTCCTGGATGTTAATATTTTTTCACAAAATAGCAGCAACTGAATCTTTCATCCAGGAGGTAGTATATGATAAAATTGACTGCTGAATTTATATTGCGGAATAATCCGGATAGTGTGACTAAGTCAAATGAAATCTTCTCAACTCTGAACGCCAATATAGAATGCTCCAATAGACTAAGCACATTACAAATTATAGAAATATGCTCACAATCCAAATAGGCATTTGTGCAATAGATATTTCATTGGTCTCGGACTGCGTCAGATATTTTCTCATTTTCTTTTTCCATATGTCAATTGATAAATTGCTAATTACATGAAGTTAAACGCGGAATATTTCTGAGACTACGAGACGAACCACGAATAGCCAAAATCCTACTGATTTTTCCCGAGTGAGTCAAGAATTAATGTACAAAATGTGTACATTCTCTCTGACTCCATACAATTTTAATAAACATGTTAAAGTTTCCCCCTGAGTGTTCTTCTAGTCCTTGAGTTTAATTTGCGCCCAGGCCGAACCTCAGAAAAATCGACCAAACCGGTAAGGTAATTCCAATCGTAATTAACAATGATTGTCAATTTCAATTAGTGTATCTTTGGCTTAATTTAAGACAATAAGAGAAAATAATGACTTTTCAAATCCTTCCTTCAATTTTATTTCCAATTCACACACAAAATAACCGGTGTATGCGCATACAAAGTTGGAAACAGTATTGTGATTGATCCGAGGTGTTTGGGATGAACTCTTCCTCCAAGCTGCTGGAATTCCAATAGTTAACTTCAATTCAAGGAAGTCTTCAAATGGCCCAGAGAGTCGTATAATGATGTAGTGTAGAAAAATGTACAATATGTCCACTAAATCGGACAAACCGAATGATGACATGATGAATGGATATTTGCGGAATTCCCTCTGTGAAAATAATAATCAACATTGTGTAAATTCATTGAGTTACGAATTTTGGTTCTTTTTTCTTCCTTAACAAAACGAAAAAAACAAACCAAGCTAACATTAGAAACATAACGCCTAATGCTTTCTAAACGCACATCACGATCGCGGCTCATTAAGAGGATGCTTGCAATTCTAATACAAACATATGTCAATGAAATAGAAAGAAAATAATTACCACAACTTGAAGGAATGAAGGAAGAAAAAAACCAAAATAAATCGAACAATCGCAGATATATGGAAGCAAATCTCCAAAATCAACTGGATAATGGCTGAGATAGGGAAGAAACAGTCCAAAATCAATTGGAAATCCACCCGTGTGCAAGCAAGGATATTCTTTTTCTTTGCGACTTCTTTAGCAGTACGCGTTGAAGATATTTGCGTCGCTGCGACACTTGGAATGGTTTGTCGAACTTGTATCTCACTTGTATATAGGAGTTGAGAATTTTAAACTAACCTGCCACGTCAAAGGGTTAATGACCAATGGACTTCCTGTTTACAATTTAATGCGAATTTCATCGAATTGAACTGTCAACGATTCAGAGGTGTTGTTTTGAATGATTGTATTGGAAATAAAATTTTGTTTTGAATAAGACAATTCCATGAACTTCCGATTCTTCCGGGGTCAATTTGCAATAGTAATGAAGTTTTACTCTTCATTATTAACAATACGTACCATTTCGTAACGTCTATACGGTATGTAACATGTTTTAATTTCACTTTAAAAACTGTGAGCAGTTTCGTGGAGAAATACGCACTCACTCACTCAGAGTCATATCGTACCATTGGATTGGTCAATGGGTCTATGGCTGACTACTCCACTAGAATTTATATGAAAAAGTAGTTTTGTTTTTCATATCTGTCAATCAAATTGTTAATAAGAATTCTTACGTCAATGCAATTGGGGAGGAGTCGAAAAAATACAACACAACTTCATTATTCGTCTTACCCTTCGTTCTCTCTTTATTAAGTTTTAATTTACACACGAGCCACCTCAGAAATGATTTTCAGGAAATATCACAAGGTTAATGTAACGGGGAGCGGCAAGGGCCCAACCATTGCCGAATTTAGTGACTAGTTTTTTTTTACAGGCGATGAGTTGATATAAGTATACAATTATACTGGTATTTTAAATATTATGAAGATCTGAACCTATCAAGAATTATTGTAACTAATAATAGCAATAGTGCTACCAGTATTCCTGCATTTGATATTTCTTTTACAGAATATTTGAGCACATGTGTCTCTGAATCTTCCACCCATGAGGCAGTATATAATAACGTTGACTGCTGAATTTATATTGAGGAATAGTCCGGATAGTGTGACCAGCTCAATTGAAATCTGCTCAACTCTGAACGCCAATAGAATGCTCCAATAGACTCGAAGCACATTACAAATTAGAAATATGCTCACAATCCAAATGAGCATTTGTGCAATCGATATTTCATTGGTCTCGGACTGCGTCAGAAATTTTCTCATTTTGTTCGCTATTCTCACCTATCAATTAAGTAATTAGATTAATTTAAAATCATAATGTATAACTATACATAGATATAAAAATTTTGCGTACCTACCTTTTTATAAATGACTACATTTAGCACAGTCAGCAAAATGAATGGAATGAGGCGAACTACAAATAACCAAATCCAATTACTGATGAAATAAAATTTATGATCATCTTCATTTTCACCGAGTGCAGTTGCCAGTACAGTGTACCCGGCCCAATTTCCATTCTCATCAAAATTGTCTTTGTACGAAAATCCCCACCAAGTTGGAAGTGTGAACAACATTGCAAACACAGGGATTGAGATGGATGCCCACGTTGCATTTTCCACAGTACATATGCTCCGGGCTTTTAATGGCCGATAAACTACAATGAATCGTTCAATCGTGACGAAGACAGTAAAATAAGTAGAAGCAACTTGAGCTATAAAATTAAAAAAATATATACATTTTAAATTAAATTCTAAAGAGAATTGGATACAATTAAAATTGGGTATTCATTTCCTTACCGGCTGAAATAAGTGGGAACAAGATAGGTAAGATGACCGGAAAAATAATATTCCTGTACATTGGCCACACACAAAAGAATTGAATTAATCCCATGAATCCATAAATGAGAAATGTGAATGTCACAAAACACAGGTCAGAAATACTTAAACCCAGAAGGATGACACTTGTTGATGACTTCATGCAAGGACGTGTTAAAATGATTATGCACAATATATTTCCAAAAACTCCAACCAAACTTGAAAGAGTGACTCCAATCCCTGCGATCAGGAACATTGGAAATGGGTCCCCATATTCATTTGAGTGTGAATTGTTGAGAAAAATTTGTGGGAAATTATGTGGATCAGCCGTTGTAAATTCCTCTTCAGTTGTGAACTCTGTGCGATCTGTCACGGAGTCCATACTTTTCTATTTTTGACTTTAGTTAACTTTTTCTTTACGAAATTTCCATGGATTTTATTCTCAAGCTCACCTCAACAATGGACATGAGTTAATATTGTAATCGGAATACTACGATTGTTTACGTTTTCGTTTTCAAGGTAAGTATACGCGGAAACTTGCAAAGTAGTATTTCCAGTGAAAACCAGTCAATCAAGATTTGCACATTGTTGGTATGTACATGTACGGCAAATACGGATAATTGTACTATTAACAAGTTAGGCTTGGAAAGTGGAGAATTCCAGTTATTTAATGTTTACATTATTGGGTCAAAATTTTACAACGGTTAATCTCATAGAATCATACACATATAAACTGATGACACATAAATGCCAGATCACATATCGTGAACAGTAACTAATAGTAGTAATACTACTACCAGATTTCCTGGATGTTAATATTTTTTCACAAAATAGCAGCAACTGAATCTTTCATCCAGGAGGTAGTATATGATAAAATTGACTGCTGAATTTATATTGCGGAATAATCCGGATAGTGTGACTAAGTCAAATGAAATCTTCTCAACTCTGAACGCCAATATAGAATGCTCCAATAGACTAAGCACATTACAAATTATAGAAATATGCTCACAATCCAAATAGGCATTTGTGCAATAGATATTTCATTGGTCTCGGACTGCGTCAGATATTTTCTCATTTTCTTTTTCCATATGTCAATTGATAAATTGCTAATTACATGAAGTTAAACGCGGAATATTTCTGAGACTACGAGACGAACCACGAATAGCCAAAATCCTACTGATTTTTCCCGAGTGAGTCAAGAATTAATGTACAAAATGTGTACATTCTCTCTGACTCCATACAATTTTAATAAACATGTTAAAGTTTCCCCCTGAGTGTTCTTCTAGTCCTTGAGTTTAATTTGCGCCCAGGCCGAACCTCAGAAAAATCGACCAAACCGGTAAGGTAATTCCAATCGTAATTAACAATGATTGTCAATTTCAATTAGTGTATCTTTGGCTTAATTTAAGACAATAAGAGAAAATAATGACTTTTCAAATCCTTCCTTCAATTTTATTTCCAATTCACACACAAAATAACCGGTGTATGCGCATACAAAGTTGGAAACAGTATTGTGATTGATCCGAGGTGTTTGGGATGAACTCTTCCTCCAAGCTGCTGGAATTCCAATAGTTAACTTCAATTCAAGGAAGTCTTCAAATGGCCCAGAGAGTCGTATAATGATGTAGTGTAGAAAAATGTACAATATGTCCACTAAATCGGACAAACCGAATGATGACATGATGAATGGATATTTGCGGAATTCCCTCTGTGAAAATAATAATCAACATTGTGTAAATTCATTGAGTTACGAATTTTGGTTCTTTTTTCTTCCTTAACAAAACGAAAAAAACAAACCAAGCTAACATTAGAAACATAACGCCTAATGCTTTCTAAACGCACATCACGATCGCGGCTCATTAAGAGGATGCTTGCAATTCTAATACAAACATATGTCAATGAAATAGAAAGAAAATAATTACCACAACTTGAAGGAATGAAGGAAGAAAAAAACCAAAATAAATCGAACAATCGCAGATATATGGAAGCAAATCTCCAAAATCAACTGGATAATGGCTGAGATAGGGAAGAAACAGTCCAAAATCAATTGGAAATCCACCCGTGTGCAAGCAAGGATATTCTTTTTCTTTGCGACTTCTTTAGCAGTACGCGTTGAAGATATTTGCGTCGCTGCGACACTTGGAATGGTTTGTCGAACTTGTATCTCACTTGTATATAGGAGTTGAGAATTTTAAACTAACCTGCCACGTCAAAGGGTCAATGACCAGTGGACGGACTTCCTGTTTACAATTTAAAGCGAATTTCTCGAATTGAACTATCAACGATTCAAAATTGTTTTGAATCTAAGAATTTAAAATACAATTTTGTTTTGAATAAGACAATTCTATGAACTTTCGATACTTCCGGGGTCAATTTGCAATAGTAATGAAGTTTTAGTCTTCATTATTGACAATTTGAATACTGTACATGTTTTAATTTAACTTTAAAAACTTGAGCAGTTTCATGGAGAAATAGGCACTCACTCACCCACTCAGAGTCATATCGTACCACCATTGCATTGGTTAATGGGTCTATGCTTGAATATGCTAACTAGAATTTATATGAAAAAGTAGTTTTGGTTTTCCATATCTGTCAATCAAATTCTTAATGAGAATTCTTACGTCAATGCAAATGGGGAGGAGTCGAAATAATACAACACAACTTCATTATTCGTCTTACCCTTCGTCCTCTCTTTATTAATTTTTAATACACACACGAGCCGTCTCAAAAATGATGTTGAGGAAACATCACAAGGTTAATGTAACGGGGAGCGGCACGGGCCTAACCATTGCCGAATTTATTGACTAGTTTTCTTTACAGGCGATGAGTTAATATAACTAAATAACTTTACTGGTATTATGAATTAATGTAACTAATAATAGCAATAGTGCTACCTGAATTCTTGGATTTTACATTTCTTTTACAAAATATTTGAGCACATGTTTCTCTGAATCTTCCACCCACGAGACAATATATGATGACGTTGACTGCTGAATTTATACTGAGGAATAGTCCGGATAGTGTGACTAGCTCAATTGAAATCTGTTCAACTCTGAACGCCAATAAAATGCTCCAATAGACTCGAAGCACATTACAAATTAGAAATATGCTCACAATCCAAATGAGCATTTGTGCAATAGATATTTCATTGGTCTCGGACTGCGTCAGATATTTTCTCATTTTGTTTGCTTTTCTCACCTGTCAATTTACAGTCAATTAAAAAAACTTATGGGCCGAATGTTTCCGATAGATTTTGGTATGTACCTTCTTGTAAATCACTAAATTTAGGACTGTCAGCAAAATAAATGGGATGAGGCGAACCACGAATAACCAAATCCAATTATTTATGTAGTAAAATTCATGGTCCTGATTTTCCCCGAGTGCAGTTGCCAGTACAGTGTACCCGGCCCAAGTCCCATCCTCATCAAAATTGTCTTTGTACGAAAATCCCCACCAGGTAGGAAGTGTGAACAACATTGCAAACACAGGAATTAAGATGGATGCCCGCGTTGAATTTTTCACTGTACAAATAGTCCGGGCTCGTAACGGCCGATAAACTACGATGAATCGCTCAATCGTGACAAAGACAGTGAAATAAGTAGATGCGACTTGAGCTATATTTTTTTTTAAAAAAATCAAATTTATTCTGTATTAAATATTGGAGAGAGAGAATTGGATTCTTATTATTAAAAACTATTGTATAATTAAAAATAGGGATGAATTTTCTTACCGGCTGAAATGAGTGGATACAATATTGGTAAGATGACTGGAAATATAATATTCCTGTACACTGGCCACACACAGAAGAATTGTATTAATCCCGTAAACCCATAAATTAGAAATGTAAATGTCACAAAACACAGGTCAGATATACTCAAACCCAGAAGGATGACACTTGTGGATGACCTCATGCGAGGACGTGTTAAAATTATTATGCACAATATATTTCCAAATACTCCAAGTAAACTTGAAAGTGTGACTCCAATTCCCCCGATCAGGAACATTGGAAGGGGGTCCCCGTATTCATTTGAAGAGTGTGAATTGTTGTGAAAATTATTTGAATGAGTTGTTATAAACACTTCTTCCGTAGTGAACTCTGTGAGATTTTCTGTCACTGAGTCCATACTTATTATTTTTAACTTTAGTTAACTTTTTCTGCACAAAATTCCCAGGATTTTATTCCCATGCTCACTCCAGAGCTCGAATTAATGTTGTAATCAGAATACTACGATTGTTTTCATTTTCAAGGTAAGTAGTATGCGTAGGGACTGGTGAAGTATTTTTTAAGTATAGAAAAACCAGTCAATCAAGATTTACACATTGTTGGCAGGTACAGGTCTGTTCAGGTACAACAAATACAATATGATAATTACAATCAACAAGTTAAGACTTGGCAAAAGGAGGTTTTATTTAATAATTATAATATTGTGCTAAAATATCACAGCGGATAATCTTATTGTAATAATTATGACACATAAATAAGTGGAATGAAGAACGCTGGGAAGTGGGAACCGTAATTTCACACTGACCGTACAAATAATTATTTTGTTCCATAATTTGAAAAATTGATTTAGCTCGTACTCTATTGAATTTTTCACAGTTACCGGAATAATACGATTTCAAGTTCAGTTTGAGAGGCGATGAAATCTAAAATGGAACGTTTAGCTTGTGAAAATCTCATCTCTGCAGTGTTTTAGACAGATTGAACAGTTGTGTACTTAAAAAAATAATTAGATTCATAGAATTGTCCTGTGGTTTTCATTCATACTATCCAGATTTATATTTCAATTTACAAAAAAAAACATACAATAAAAAATAATGATATCAGAAAGAATCACACACAAGGTCACCTCGAGTGATCTTCCTTCAAACGAGTCACGATTTTTTAAGGAAGATGAGTTACAATTATATCTTAAGTAAGGTAATGGTACTTGTGAGACAACAAGGTAGATAATTTAATATATTATTGTAAATTTGGTAACATCAGCGACTTTTTCTGAGGTCATATGGTTAACTTCCCTTGTAAATCGGAGTCAGACTTTGGACTCGGTGATTTGACACAGTTGCCTTGATTGTCACAATTTTTAGCAGTCTCTGACTTCATTCTGAATGAATTAATGTATGTTAAAACACTGCTACTAAAATTCCGATCTTTGAGTCCTCCACAGAATAATTGAGCAAATGTTTCTCGGAATCTTTCTCCTACTAAACAGTATATGATGAAGTTCAGGGCAGAGTTCAAGTTCAGGAAGAACACGGAGAGTGTGACCAATTCTATTGCGATCCATTCTTTGCCGAGTGCCAATTTTATGCTCAAATAAACTCGGCACAGTTTGCAAATTAAAAATATGCTCACAACCCAAATGAGCATTCGTGCAATGGATATTTCGTTAGTTTCGGACTGCGTCATAACTGTTCTCCTTTTGTTTGCTTTTCTGATCTGTGTAACAAATTAAATAATCAGAAGAAATTTTTCGGATAAAATTACACCTTGATAGTTGGACTTACCATTTTGTATATTCCAAAATTTAGAACTGCCAGCATGAAGAACGGAAGGAGGCGAATAATAAATAGCCAAACCCAATTTATGTAAAAATAATATTTGTAGTCCGGATTTTCCCATACATTGGTAGCTTCAACGGTATACCCTGTCCAGGTTCCATTTTCATCAAATTTGTCTATACTGGAAAATCCCGACCAAGTTGGAAGTGTGAACAAAATTGCAAATACAACAACTGAGATCGAAGCCCGAGTTGCATTTTTCGGGGTGCAAATTGTCCGGGCCTGTAATGGCCGATAAACTACAACGAATCGTTCGACCGTGACCAAGACTGTGAAAAACGTGGATGCCACTTGTGCTGTAATATATTGGAAGAAAATTGGTGTCAAAAAATTCAGGTAAGTATTCGTTAACGGTACTAAAATATTAGGACAATTTCTATAATATTTCTTACCGGCTGAGATGAGTGGATACAAAAAGGGCATGGTGACTGGAAAAATAATATTCCTATATGCTGACCATACATTTAAGTATCGGGTCAATCCTATGAGTCCATAACTAACAAATGCAAAGGTCACAAAACATAAGTCAGAAACACTTAAACCCAGTAGGATAATATTTGTTGAGGACCTCATCCGAGGGCGAGTTAAAATAATTATGCACAATATGTTCCCAAATATTCCGATCAAACTAGAAACTGTTACTCCGATACCACCGATCAGGAACATTAAGAAAGGGTCACCGTACAGATCGTATTCTGGAATATTCTGGGTAGTGCTATTTGTAGTACTATTAATAGTTGTCAATTCCATTTCTCTGTTAGGAACTCTTAAAAATTATGATAGCAGATCCATTGAAATTTAGCTTCTCCTCTTTTCACAAATGAAATCCGACTAATTGAATTAATGTAAAAATCAGTTTACATCTTCAAGGTGATTTCCTGCCACATGTCGCAATAATTTGTTTCATAAAAACTTGACTCCCACAGGTTTCCGACACACTGTGGGCAATGCCGCTGGCCGGTACGATTTAATACTGTCAATCACTCTCATCAGATTAGGAAATCCAGGTTTTTCTTCATATTTGATGTATTTTATTTCGATGGGAATTTACGGTCTTCGTGGCCAACTTCAGAAAGCCACGAGCAGTTGTGTATTTTTTAAGCATTTCGATATTGAGTAATTTATAACCTTAAATAAATTAGAACATTACATAGAATTCATCACGGGTTGTACCCATTTTATTTACTGAACGTTCCACAAATTTTAGGTCAAATTTGAAACTAGAACATATTTTAAATACTGAAGCTTTGAACACATGTCATGTAAGACCAATCATAACCTTTAATTATTCAAAATTCTATACATTTCTGAAATTAGATTGCAAAGATGACTTCGGACTAATTGTTGAAGTGTACGTCAAAGTACTGCTATAATTTTTCTTCCGAGTTCGTCCACAAAATATTTGAGCAAATGTTTCCCTGAATCTTCCACCCACGAGACAGTAAATGATAAAGTTGACTGCTGAGTTCAAGTTGAGGAAGAAACCAACTAACGTGACCATTTCGATTGAAATGATTATATTTATGAATGCCACTCTCATACTAGTATAGACTATGAGTGCATGGCAAACCAAAAATATGGTAGCAATCCATATGAGCATTTTCGCAAGAGAGATTTCATTCGATTCGGACGATGTCATAGCTTTCCTTGCTGCGTTGGCGGTTCTCACCTGTAAAAATTCAAGTATTAATTAGTATTAAAATTAATCTGCCTATTGAGCAGAGAAAAATTATCCAAGGAATATTACCTTTCTATAAATTGATACATTTGTGAGTATAAGCATTGTGAATGGGATGATCCGAATCACGATGAGCCAACCCCAATTCAGATAGTAAATTATAAAATCTCGATTTAGACTCAAAGCCGTGGGCTTCAACATGTATCCGGCCCAATTCCCATCCATATAATATTTATCTGTGTAATAGAAGGTCCACCACATTGGAAGAGTGAATAAAATGGCAAACCCGATAATTAGGGCCAATGTCCGATTAGCATTTTTAACGGTACAAATAGACCTGGCTTGGAGTGGTCGGTAAACTACAATGTATCGCTCTACTGATACTGCGACGGTGCAATAAATTGAGGCGACTTGGGCTAAACGAATAGGAAGGAGACACATTAGACGACATTTTTGAAAAATTAGTACATAATTGGCCTGAATTCGCTTACCGGTTGAAATAATTCCGTAGAGTGTCGGGATAATGACGGGAAGTACAATGTTAATGTACCATGGCCACGCACAAAAGAATTGAATGATTCCAGATACCCCATGCACAACGAATGAAATTGTCACATATATTAAATCGGCAACACTTAAACCCAGGAGAATAATACTTGTTGATGACCTCATCCGAGGACGTGTTAAAATTATAATACATAAAATATTTCCAATAATTCCAACCAAACTGGAAAGTGTGACTCCAACTCCGCCGATGAGGAACTGTTGAATGGGTTCACCGAATAAATTACAGTTGGAAATATGTGTTAGATTATTGTTGAAATTATTCGGTTTAATTGTTGTTAACTCAAGTTCAGTTGTAGTATCTTTGTAAAAATCCGAAGATTCCGTCCCGGGGTCCATGCTTTAATGGTTAATAAATATTTCCGGATTATTTTACGACAATAAAAATTATGAATCTTTGTTTCGCGAACTCCGAGAGCAACTAATTCCTCCACAAATTAATTTTGCCATCAAATTCAATTTGTATTTTGTGTCCAGAAACTAGTCACGCATTTCATTCGAATTTAGGCAATTTCTTTTAGAAAAACCAGTCCGTTTGCTTCTGAATATTTTGATCACGTACATTCAATTAGGATCAGGTGTTCAAATGATAGACGTGGCCCACACACGAAGCGGATGTTGATCACACAAGATGCGCCCTGGATTAATAAAGAGAACTACCTAGTTGGTTTTTTGGTGCTAATTTCTTTACTAATTACTCCAGGCAAATGAGAAAACTTAATTAATTTGTTATTAGCTTTACACTAGAATTACAGGAACATCATTTCTGAGCACTTAGGCATAGTAATAATTTTAGTTAACCGAAATTCTATACATTTCTGAAAGATTGCACAGATGACTTAGGACTAATTGTTGAACAGCGTGTAATATTACTACCAGAATTTGTCTTCTGAATTTTTCCACAAAATAATTGAGCACATGTTTCCCTGAATCTTCCTCCCACGAGACAGTAAATGATAAAGTTGACTGCTGAATTGAAGTTGAGAAAGAGAGTAGTTAATGTGACCATCTCGATTGAAAGGGGCTCATTTGTAAATGCCACTCTCATACTAAAATAAACTATGAGTGCATGGCAAACCAAAAATATGGTTGCAATCCATATGAGCATTTTTGCAATTGAGATTTCATTGGATTCGGACAAAGTCATAGCTTTCCTTGCTACGTTCGCGGTTCTCACCTGTAAAATTTAAAGAAGGTTAAATTAAGCTGACAGCTCAGTCAGAATCAGAAAAGAATTATCTAAGGAAAATTACCTTTCCATAAATTGACACATTTGTGAGTATGAGCACTGTGAATGGAATGATCCGAATCACGATGAGCCAACTCCAATTCAGATAGTAAATTATAAAATCTCGATTTAGGCTCAAAGCCGTTGGTTTCAACATGTATCCGGCCCAACTCCCATCCATGTGATATTTGTCATCGTAATAAATGGTCCACCAGAGTGGAAGAGTGAATAAAATCGCAAACCCGACAATTAAGACCAAAGTCCGAGTAGCATTTTTAATCGTACAAATAGACCTGGCTTGGAGTGGTCGGTAAACTACAATGTATCGCTCTACAGAGACAGCTACTGTGCAATAAATTGAGACGACTTGTGCTAAAAAAAGACGTACTGTATTAGAGGACATTTGGTATAATTAGCACATTAGTACAAATTTCATAATTAGCCCAAATTTCCTTACCAGCTGAATGGATTGAGTATAATGTCGGGATAATGACGGGAAGGACGATATGAATGTACCATGGCCAAGCACAAAAGAATTGAATGATTCCAGATAACCCAAGAATAATAAATGTAATTGTCACATATGTCAAATCCGCAACACTTAAACCCAGGAGAATAATACTTGTTGAAGACCTCATCCGAGGACGTGTTAAAATTATCATACATAAAACATTCCCAATTATTCCAACCAAACTTGTAAGTGTGATTCCAACTCCACCGATTAGGAACTGTTGAATGGGTTCTCCGAATAAATTACAGTTCGAAATACTTGTTGGAATATTCTTGATATTATTTGGTTCAATTGTTGTAAATTCAAATTCAGTTGTAGTGTCTGTGAAGAAATCTGAGGATTCTGTCCCGAAGTCCATGATTTCTGTATTGTTTTACGACAACAAAAATTATCAATCTTTGTCTCGCGAACTCCGAGAACAACTACTTGATGTTATTAAAATTGGCATGGATTTTCTATTTGTGTTCCATGCACGGTAGCCACTCAAGCATTTCTTCATTCGAATTTCGCTAACTTCTTTAAAAAAAAACCTGTCCAACTGGTTCTGAATATTTTAATCACGTACGTACAATTATGATCATGTGTAAAAATGATAGACTTGGCTTCACATACGAAGCGGATCTTGATAATATACAATGTGACTGGAAAATCCCGGATAGGTTTCAGACCACCTTATACCCTTTGTACATACACTCACATTGTGTGACACATGAACTGTCTCGATTTGATAAGTTGAGAGCAAAAGAAGTTGACCTTCTCTGTGAAGGTGATGGGAAATAAACAGTTAGTCCAATAAAAAATATATGTATGTACGTAAGTTAGCTTGCGTTTGTTATTCTTTTATTATTCCGGAAGGCTTGGACAACTTAAGCCGTCATAATAGTATTTTTATCGTGCATTTTGTTTTACAATTATCAACATCTTTTAAGGATTTTGCTTAACAGTCTAATTTATATTTTGCAGTTACATGATGAACACGCAGGTACTCTCATGACGAAATATAAGATTTTGAATTTAACATTAAAACTTAGTTGTTACACCAAATCTGAACAG
>JAQGCB010000600.1:0-20260 GCA_034698835.1 Protaphorura tricampata
ACGAAGCCTTCCCGAAATTGGAAGCCCGATACTTGATAAAATGAGTTTAACCATTCAACTTTCAAAATATGGTAATTAATTATACTCCAACAAGATGTTTTGATTGAGGGCTCCGCTGAATTGTGAATTGTTGATTATAGCGCTGGTATATTCGGAATTACATTTCAAGGAATGCTTTGTCAACGCTATTTTGACTGCTGTCCTAAAATGTCACTGCCATAAATTCGTATTTTAAGTGTCGTTTCTGTATCCGTGTGCGTCTAGACTGCTCGGCAAGTTAAATTTTTTAACCCTTCTTTTACTGTTTTAATAATCCAAAGTTTAAGTTCAAAATAACCTGTGTCATCATTTTTGCTAAAGTATTCTATCATTTGTTCCGGCAGAATTTGAATACTAAAAAAGCTACTTCCACTGAGCCTTAGCTTTTCAATTTGGTAGACTTGCTGATTTTGCAAGTCTTGCTGGAAACGGAGCGGAGCCCAGTCATCGTAAACCCTGATAAGTTATGACAGAATCTGTTCACACCAATGTAAAAATAAATTTTCCAATTCAATTTTTTCATGTTCATTTTTACGATCCCATCATACGTATGTTTATCGAAGGACATGAAAGAACATCGTAGAATTTTATTTGTCATCTGATTTCTCCTAGTCATTCCACAACTCTGCTCCTCGTTTTAATGAATATTTTTGGAATTCTCATCTTAATTTGGTTCTTCTCGTTTGACAAACACATTAGTTTCACCGCAAGGCAGACTTGGCGTCCACAAACGAACTGTAATTCTCTGTCTAAGAAATTGTACAATTCAGCCCAGATTTATTTACCCCACAAATAGTAACGGGGATTCATGAACAGTGGCGGATTAAGATATTCCAATTCCACAGGGTTATAATGGTTTGTTCTTCCCATTCTGACTGTACTTAGAACCAGCGTTAAAGAATGAATTGCATGTGATTGAAAGAACAATGCAGAACTAGTACCACCAGTTTTCTTATCTTAAACCCTTCTGGATTTTGTGAGAAGAAATTAGAAGTTTTTAGATAGTCGCACAATTATTCCAGGCTTAATTGAATGGATTCCGTGAAATGTGAATGTTATGTTGCAGGAAATTTCATAAAAAACCACCCATTGTAACAGTAATACAGATAACCCACTGATTATTTGTATTAATTTGGGGTACGATCCCTCTGGCAGATAATGTATGATAGATGTGATAATCTCTGAGCCGATCGAGTAACCTGAATGAATTTCCGAACAGGCACAACAATTTTACATTTTCATGGACAAATCCCAGATTTTAATAATTGTCCGTAACACGTACATAGTCACGTATGTAATTTTGGCTGGATGAGATGGTAATAGTTTGTCGTTCTTCTTAATCCTTTGCCTTTCCCAGCATGTATTTCTTCTCCTTGAAGAAAATGAAGAGAAGAAAGTAAGTCCAGGACGGTTAGTGAGCTTGATTTCTTTGGAAGTATGAATGGGAATGGGTTGAGAACAAGGAATGGGTAGTAACCAGAAACGAGGTATAAAGTTTTCCGTATGCCATTAAAATAACTCTCATCCCATGCAGCCAGCCAGCCCAAACCCCAACCCAACCCAGCTTTCTTCTCATTTCTCTTTCCTAAGAAAGCACAGTGAGCTTAATAATATTAAGTTCATCTCCATACAATAATAATAATTTACTCTCCTATGGATAGCCCAGCTCAATCCACACCACACGCACACCACAGCACAGAACACTGGCACTCGGTACGTACGTGTACGCCTGGTTTTCCTTCAAGAAAGGAGAAAATCTTTCATTTGGCAGTGTGTTATGGAAATGACGAGGAGGAATTTATTACAGACAGACAGGGTTTGGCTCTTTTCAGTGAAAGTCGGTTTCCCTTTTCCGTCCCATTCTAATTACTAAGAAAATGAATTCTACTTTTACTTTTAAGGCTTCCGCAGCTATACAGCTACAGCTACAGCTATGTACTGTCTTACCATTATTCGTTCAACTGGAAAAGTCTCGTCTTTTCTCTCTGTGTGCTTCTACTTATGCATCTTCAAAGGATTGCATACTGTCATGTACATATGCACACACTTATGTTGCAGTCCGTGCTTGCTTTCCAAAGAAAACAATTTTAAGGGTTGTATGTGTTTAAGGTAAAGTGCAGTTTATTCAACGACGGGCTCTTCAAATCCTATTCGACCCATTTTCTCATCAAAACATTGTGAGTTTCAAATTATATTCTTTGGAGTGTACGATAGAATTATGAGTCAAATCATCACCATTTCAGTCCCAAAAGGTTGCCATACATATAACGATGGCAGAAGTAGCCGGCTCATATACAGAAAGGCATCGAATTAGACAAATAAATGCTGTCCAAAGTAAGTTATTATAGTAAGTACTATGTATTTCGTTCATCTGGAAGAGATGAGCCACGAGCAATGCTTTTTCAACCATCAATAATTAAAAAACAAACTTTACCAAAATGGCTTACACGAAGTGAAAGCTCTCCGAATCCCAAATTAGATCATTTGAATGATCTACTTACTCTAAAGCGTAAATATTGAAAACAAACAAATAACATAAAGGCTTATGTAGATTGCCAAATTGAATTAAGCACTTCATATTCTGTAGACCTGGTTTTAGGGAATTAAAGAGCACTTCAAAAATCAAACAGAGAACCAACCAACCTCACCTTTCAAATAATAGGTTAACGGATGAATGGTAATATGTACGCCATATGTAATTGACATCATGGAAATCCATACAGACCGGAACATACGAACAAACGGACACAATAAAGGAATCCTTCCCAATGTCAGTCCAGCAAAAGTTGACTCAAACTCTTGGTAGAATGCATTCCCATTTATTTCAACAGTTCTATTTTCTATTAGACACTTTTGGAACACTACTACACGGCCACTATGCACTACCACTAACTCTATTGGGACGGTTGCCCATTGTTCTATTCTCTTTAACGGTACGTTAGGCATTAGACTCCGTGTCCCAGACCCAACCCATATATACGTACGGATCCCTAGACTTCCACTTCCCATCTCAGCTGTAATTCCAGTTTTTGATTGCTTCCAAAATATTCTGGAAAGTGCTATCGATCGTAGGAGTACACAGAGATGGAAAGAAAGGTATGTCAGAGAGTTAGGGCTAGAGTTCTTTGGAAAAAGGAAGGTTTTTAGGTTTTAAGAAGAGAAGAGTTCCAAAGAAAGTTGAGTTCAAAGTTGACGTCAAAACCTCCTAACTGGTTGTTTGCTGAATGAATCAAAAGGACAACGGCAATTGATCCATAAAAGGAAAAGGAAAGAAGAGTTCGACTCAAGTCACTCAGGAACAGGAATGCAATGTCTTAGTCGAATACAGTATTTATGGTGGTTTCGCCTCCATCTCAATTACTTGAATCTTTGAGTAGCTTGTAAAAGTGTTCCCATTAAGACTACACTGCGACTACGACTAAAACCAGGAATTCGGTAGAAGCTTTTGGCTTCTAACCCAGGAAAGCGGGAAGGTCACGGTGGTGAATTTTCCAAAGATATTGAACATGAACACATTGCAATCAATCGTCATTAATTCGTACAATTTATTTATAAGGGGGGAGGGGGATTTTTATAACAGCTACACAAAATTATTAAGAACATTTTATTCACAAGGGAAGGCCGCGGCCTGTCCCCTGGGGTTTGACCTGCCATATTTTTTTCTTGGTGCATTGTGATGCCCTGAGTGGGGTTTGGGCAATATTTTCGTGCAGAAGTGAAAACACTTGAAATTACAAATTTTTGAAATTTTTCGAAATTCAAAATTGGAAAAAGAGCATGGGATTAACCCATGAAAAATCGATTCTCCTGGGGGGTACCACAGGGAAAGTTTTGATTTTATAAGGAAATCTGAAATTAGGAATTCTATCTTTCTCTTTAGCCCAAGTGCTGAAAAGGTGACCAAAATGAACTGATGAACATACGTTGAAAAATTTGTAATTTTAATTGTTTCCACTTCTGCACGAAAGTATTGTCCAAACTCAGGGCATCACAATGCACCAAGAAAAAAATATGACGGGTCAAACCCCAGGGGACAGGCCGCGGCCTTCCCTTGTCAGAACGTGAGTTTCTGTTTTGACTAACCCTGTACAGTTGTGATTCGGATAATCCGGAAGCATTAATTTAAACTATGATTGAAATGTGAGTACGCACCTGGATATAATGTATGTAACACGTTTAACTGACTACACAGATTCAGTGGATTGTGTAGAAAAGAAGAGATTAAATGCAATATGGAATTGAATTGAAGTGCTGTTATCCCCTGAAAAGCTGTACGTTGCCCATATAGCTTGAAACTTTCTACCTTACAAAATTATTAGGATAAAGAAGAGATCAAAATCCAATTTCGGAATTTGGAAAATCTCCGAGTGACTTAATAATAGAGCACACATTCTATTGTAGCAGCATAGTGATTAAACACTCACAGCTTAGCTTAGTGATAAATCTATCCCTCCGGCAGACAATGTATAGTGGATGTTGAAGGGTTTGAGCTTACTTTTGAAAATAGACAAGGATGCTTCAAATAGAAGCAATATCTATTTTGCAAAAGTTTTCTATCTCTACAATATGCAAATCTCTACCAGGAGGTACTAATTTATTTCTGGACCTTGCGGACACGGTTTGGTTTCCCTGTAAAACAGTCTAAGTGGGTTGAGAGTCAGTTACTAACCATTCTGTGTAGATTTACGACAGAGTTTGAGATTCTTCCCGCACCACATAATTACACCTATATTTTCATGCAGCCGGCAGAGAAAGTTCATGCAGTCCCATTTGAGGTTACATAATCAAATTTAGAAAAACTATTCAAACCATTCATCTAATTTTATGGCCATTTCCTTTAAATTACAAGCATTAATCGCACTTCCTGGTAAATTGTATCATACATCATCGAATATTCCAAGTAGAGAATAGGTCGCCATTGTATTTGGGTCTAAGGTACTCCGTACAGTAAAGAGAAAATAGTCCCAAATTCCTCTTACGATTTTTGAACCACCACGGCAGCAGTAAAATGGATTTCAAATTTTGGCAGTCAAGCACAGTTTCACTTCAAACACGGCTTGAATAAATTTTCCATTTAACATTTAACTGTCTTTTCATATATGGGATAAGTATAAAAGCAATATTTGAGGGGCGCGGTGGGCGGTGATGCATGGAAGCCCTTTAACTTGAAGTTAAACCTCAAGTTATCTCCTTCAAGTGTCACTCACTCTTCCCGAAAAACTTCAAGTTTCGTACGAGTACCTTACCTACATAGAAATTGGTAAGGAGAAAAGTTGGTAGGTATAGTTTTCTATCCCAAAAAAAGTTTTTTAGCCCCTTGATGCTTTCGAAATGGATCAGTCATTCCACGTAAATTTCATTTTACTTCTGTCATTTCCTCATGTGCTCACTAACCAATCCTTCGAATACCGGGCCATTTCCTCTTGAATCCTTAAAACAAAAGTTATTTACCCGTTTCGTTCGTTCGTTTGTCTTGAAAATAATAGAATCGTTTATAATAGGCTCACAGGAAAACCACTTCTTATGTAAAAGTATATCCACTTAGAATCCAGGTCGAGAGGATACTTCAAATGCCGGATGAGCAAAAGCATGGCAACTTATCTGCCATATCTGCGGTTTAAATTAAAAAATATATGTAACAGGGAAATATTTCTATTCGCCGAAAAAAAGTAGTCATCTTTACATCTGAAGTGGTTCCCTTGTCGGACCAGCTCACTTTCTGAAACTAGGATTTCCATTAGATTTCAGAAAATGATAAAGATTTCTCCTCCTCCTCCCCGCACTTGTCTAAAAAATTTCTATATCCGGACCCCATGATGGGACAAAAATAATGGGTAGGACAAGACAAGAATCAAAAGTGCTGAGCTGAGCTTCTCAGCATCATCATTATCAGGAGTGGGGGATCTTTTGAAGAAAATACATTACATTTGTAAGGTTCTGTGTAGAACAAGAAACTATCATTACTATATCATCAGTGACAACCGTAAAGTGTCTCGTCGTGGTTGTCGAGCACACTCAAAAGAGTGATTCCATTGCATTGGCCGTTAGTGAAATCGATAGCATGCCGTTTAATGGTCATTTCTTTAAAAAATACCGTACGGAACGGAACGGAACGTAACAAGTTACGTAAAGTAACCGATGCTTCAGGAAGGAAGATTTGGCGGAAATGACCGGTCAGTTATCACTTTCAAGCTCTCCGACAGCGCCGGACATTTCTTAATGGTGTCAACCGTGTCCTCACACATACTAACGTTAGTACGAGTCAGGAATCAGGACAGGACTTGAAATGTAATGTAATAGGCTTGTTTACCGCCACAGTTTTGAAAAGTACTGAAAGTTTTCTCCACAGAACTTGAGATCATTCTGAAAGGCACTAACGAACCACTTTGATCATCATTTCCGATGTTTTTGTAATAAAAGTAAATATTAATTATGATATTAAATATCAACCGTGAAAGAGAACGACAAGGAAGCTTCTGAGCGTGTGTTACTCAAATCATTCTAAACACATTCGAGATTTGCGCTGTTACTAGCTATGCGCTCACGATTTTGGAATATGATGGTTCGGATGTTTCAAAAAATTCTGACAATGGACTGCAGTTTTACTTTCCGACTACTTGATGTAAACTTTTTTTGGGTTTTTACACCCACCTGGTTTTTACATAAAAGTTTTCTTGAGACAAATGAGGATAGATTTTTCACACTTTCTCTTTTAAAAGCAACCGCAACGAGATTCAGTTAAAAATAACGAAATAAACAATTCTAAGAATAGCGGACGATCCAAAATAGATGTCTAACCCTCCGGTCCCGGCTTTTGTCTGACCCTGGAACCTCGAAGTCTAACTAGTAGAACAATGCGAATTTCACCTTGACTTTTACTATGGAAGAAAAGTGGAAGGTCATGAATATTCATGAGTTTTGTTCGTTCTCACGAATTTGTACATGAAAACTCCATCATGCGTAGGAGGGAGTGCATTTCGTGGTAAATTCAGTTTAATCAAAATGAGAAGACCTACATAACGTAAGAGTAATAGTAAAATTGAAAATAATGCAAGAACATCCGTCAGTTCTACCTGCAAATGTCAGTTTTTTGTATCTCGGTCGAGTATGCACTTATCTGGCTTCACCAGACGAGCGACCCTCACGTCATCGTATACCATTTTGATGTAAACTTTTGTAGAAAATCCTAAAAAGTCTAGTAACTTACATTATATATTGAAAGGAATAAATTTTGTCTGGTCTAGAAAGGCGAGAGGCAAGGGTCAGTCAAGCAAAAATGAGGTCAGTAATGTACAAAATATGGATCCGTAAAATAAATATATCAACGATAAGTCATCTGAAGGCGTCTTCCTCTCGCTCCACTAGAGCACTGCAATCCAATGAACTGTCAAAATCCGCCTAAATTCTAAAATAATGATAGCATCCGTGATAGGACCTTACCAGTGTTGGGTTAAAAAAACCTGCATGTTTAAACAAAATACTGGGGGCTCAAAAATAAATTCATCGTATATTAGGCCAACAACATTTTTTCATAACGGAAGGCACGAGTCCTTGTTTCTGAGGCCGAAGCATAGACCAGTAATTTTAATTCTGGATGGTAAGAGACAAACTCGAACCGAAGAAATTTGTATTAAATACTAAAAAATACTCAGAAAATCTGCTATGTAAACACGACAGGTAGACCATTCATGTCGCACGTTGGGATAATATCAAAATAGATACATATAATAAATTTTTATTTTCTTTGAAGAACGTTTTTAATCATCCTTGAAAGCAGAAGTTTTTAATCATCTCAGAACTTTTTGCGTCGCTTCGTCGAAGCAATAAGCCTACATGTTCACGTTTCTTCGTATTACTAATCGGACTGACGTTTGATTTGATGAAACCTCTCAAGGAACAGTGGTCTCCCACTTGAATAGGTCTCAGTACGTAGACTGTACACCGCACGGCTAATTATATTTGAGACAGACGACCGTCAGAGAAGACTCAGATTTCCTAGAATTTAATATCTGGTTGTCTGTGATGGAAGTTGTGGCTATATTCTGTGTTAGAAATAGGACAGATGACACAACACAGGACAGGACAGGCACAGGACGACTCCATGTCCCTTTTGTTTGAATTGATGAGTCTTGAGACGAAGAAGAAAGACACGACACCATCTTGAACTGGGCCAGTTGGTCCTGAGTCCTGAGTCCTGTGTCCCTGAGTCCATGACCAGGACAGCCCACGTAAGTTAAGTCAGTTTTGGACAAGGAGAATAACTTCAAGACAATGAACGTAATTAAGTGGCTTGTAAGTCTTTATCTCTGCGTGAAACGTGATTTTCTCTGTCGGATGAAACGAAACAAGGGGGAACGTTCACAGTTTGTTAGATTGAGAGAGAACATTACATGTCGAGGTGGAATGGGTAAGCTAGAAGTAGAATAGGATGGAATGGAATGAGACTCATCTGTCAACGAACAAGAAGTTCAGGCACATAAATCTTTTTAGAGAAGGGACTTTATACTTCACTTGGCGAAAGCCCTGCGGTCAAATCGACTTTCGCTTCCGAGGTGGAGTAGAAACAAATTTAAAATTGAAAGACGTATTATCAGTAAAGCAGCTCTTTGTCGGAGCTCTAGACGCTTAGAGGTCTTTCAGCATGGAATTTTCTGGATTCTTAGTGGTTACGTTTTCGGTCGACACTCCTCCGTTCTAATTCTAGTCAAAAATGAAACGTAGATGTAGCAATCGTGGATGGATTACAGGACGGTGTATGAAGTACTCAAGTCGAGAAAAATTAAATGGGTCTGAAACCAAAGCTGGATTTAACAATATGAGAATATTTGAAAAAGTTTACGAGTCATTACTCATGGACACATGGTATTTTTGATTGGGACGTTCACTACTCAGAGACCACGGTCCGACGTGTCGTTGGATATGTGTTAATTCATAAATCTAACAAGTGATTATCTCACAAAGCAATGTCACTTTTTTGTATCAGCTACTTAAGTTCATTCTACCAAAAATAATGATTGTTTCCCTTGTGAACTTTTCCAACTGGGATTTTAAGATTTCGAAAGTGGACACTGGATACTAATCCATGATTGCATCTACATCCTGAACCTTGAGTTTTCCGTATATCATGCAGGCATGATTTATTGGAAATAAACTTTACTCTGTAAACAAAGTGTGTATAATTTGTGAAATTGTAGTAGTATTGTTCGTATTATGAATAAGTGATACTTTCACTAGACTTCCTGCTGTGCTATTCATGAAGGACAGCTAGACTTCGACATACATAATTTTCACGATTCGTAGAACAAAAGCTCAATCTTGCCAAGTTATTGAAGAACACAAAGAAAGCCAACGGGTTTCCTCCTTCTGCCTTGTCCTTCCTTAGCTGGCTACTTTCTAATATAAACTATCTCCCCCACCATATTCTCTGTTACTCTTGAATTGTAAATTATTTAAGCAAGCATGAGAAACGAATGGAGAAAGAATTGTGCAGTTACAAGCAAACAGTTCTTCGGATTTTCCGTGCAAAATCTAATTGAAAATAACGAAACGGAGATCTTTGATGTGTAATTGTCCAAAATAGAAATTGGGTAGTCTATCTGCAGTCAAAATTGATAACAAGTTACCCAATCTTATTATCATTGGCCAAATTGGAAGGAGAGCACAGCGACAGGGTGTAGCTACTCTTGAATATTCCGTACAATATGTTGGACTTATATAGTTTACCTTTCAACAATTCAATTATTCGAGAATACGTTATAATCCAATTAGCAATAAATCACAAATCATGAATAAATCATGCAAAATAAGGGGTACTTTCATAATTTATTCACTAAGTCTATTATGTTACACATAATACCCATAAGGACTGGGAGTTGCTTTCTCTTGCAGGAGAAAGTAGTGAAAGTCTAGACTTCATGTTCTTTCAATGACTTCCTTTTTTGCTAACTGTAATATGTGCCGAGAATATGTTTTCGGGAGATTTTGTGCGGAATCCAAATAATTACTATTTGATCAAAATAGTATTTCTGAAAATGATATGTTTCACTGTGGTATTATATGTATAACATAAAATTAATCCATTAATTCATTGATTAAATTATAAGCTCGAAAGAAATGTAGGAAAATTGCATAGGATTGGAATTTACATGAACAAACCTTTCAGTCCTCCTTAACCTCCATTACATTACATATTACATTTTATATTCATGAGATTCACTAGAACAGAAGCACAGAATAGCACACGTGGTAATGCAAAATAGACAATCTTAATTCACATTTCGATTAAGAAAGAGAGCAGCAAGACAGACAAACCTCCTTTCATTGCATTTTTATTGTAGCGGCGAACCATGAACTTAATATACATACATTTTACTTTAGTAACCCACCCAAGTAACCCTGATCCCTCAGTTAATGCTCCTCTTTCATTTTACTTTCCCTTGATTCTTTCCTTAAGACAAAGCCTTGGTTGCCTTGCCGTCCTCCATAGTGTATAGCTAGGATGAATTGTAAAACCACTGGGGACCCAAGGGAAATTTGTGAACCATGTTTCAGTCATGCCAAAAAGTGCATATGTTGAAGCCCGTATGCACATAATTTTTGGATCATATACAAATTTTGTAGGTTATGGCTCCAGAATAATCAATGGTTTCCCCAAGGGTTAGAACTTTGAACTATTTTTGTATTTTGTACTATTAGATCAAATCATAAGCCACTGGATGTAATTTAATTGAGACATTTTTAATGAAAACAAGAAAGGAAAATGCTTACACAAATACCTGACCGTATGACCCAAAAATATACATGACTACAACATAAAGAGAGTAGAAAGATGAGCAAAGATGGGCACCGGTGGTTGCTTATGCATAACATCTGCATCAAACCCGGATTTTAACAACTTCCTCCTTTGCCGTCGTCCTCGTCATCGTCGGTGGTGGTGGTATGGTGGTGGCTGGCTAGACTTGAATGAGACATAAAAGGCCACATCCAAAAACTTTCTTCCGGCACACTTTCACGGATAAGTGCGAGGAGGGAAAGGATAGAATCCTGTTGTGTATTGTTCCTAAAACATCATTCAACCCAAGGGCTTAATGGTATTGCGAATGTATTGGAGGAGAAAGTTTAATCAACCGTTTTCTTCCAACCATTCACCTTGTAGTTGAATGTAGTATAGTCCGAGTACCAGCAGTTCATTCAGTTAACCTCGACTCAACCCAAAACTTTTTCTCTATTATTGACTATACGCTTCAAATTCGAATCTACGCTTAGATCAACACTCAGAACACTTGAATTTATATTTCTTGAAACTTATGGACAATGCAATTATGATAAAACTTGCGAAGAGCTTTTTGAATGTAAATATGTACGTGTACGTCGAACACATTGAATATATGCAGAGAAAAAGGAACCCAAGAACTCGTTACCAGGCAAATCGCATGCTCGTAGAGCTCTCGGCAATTTTTTGGGTTATAGACCCTAGATAAAATTCCAAACAGTTATTTATAGGTCATATTTTTCTGACATTCCCACGGTTAAACTGCGAGGGGTCTAAAATCTTGGAAACCATCGTGGGTTGTTGTTTTGATTAGTTGATGAGGTTATCCGAAAATTTTCAATAAAGCCTGGTTTACCATAGCATGCTGACCTCAAGAACAAAGTTTTTGAAGTTCTCAACCAAAAAGTCAACTGTGGTGACACTGCACTGGTAAAACTAATTTTCTAATCAAACAAGTTTGAGTCAACTTTTCAATTAGTGTTCTTACTGGTAGGTGTAAGTGCATCTTTCGTAAACCCTACAGTGTGACCACCAAAATTGAATTTTGAGGTCAAATTTCACAAAGTTATTTAAATTTTGTTTATGATACTTCAGTCTGGAAAACTTCAGATTTTTGTTTAAAGTACATGTTTTTATGCTGAGGGATATTCCTTTTATAAATATTGAGTGCAAACTGCATTGTAAAGTAGAATCACCCTTACTTTGTCTAAAACTTTCTAGAATAATATTGATTCTACGAACCATTACTCTTTCGCCCCGCCCCTGTAAGGAAATGAGATGGAGAGCAGTGCAGTGGAAAAATATTTCATTCCTTCGCATTAAATTAAGAATGGTAATATAACTTCATGGAACTTCTTTTTTTCTTTACTATTTTGCAGGCTACCATCATTACCCCTATAATGACACGGCCTACTCTCACTCTCCAGAGAGATACGAAGACATTATTCTTAACGTCACGTACGAGGATGGGAAATGGAGCATGCCATACTTTGATTGTGGTGGTGGAAATATTTGGATGATGACTTACACCGTACCATTCTTTGGCTACAGAAATTCTACTTATTATTTCAAGTAAGTTTCATGACATTTAAATTAAAAAATATTCCAGACTTGGTCGTCTTCCATAAGGGTCGAATTAAAATATTGAATCACATTCCTTCCGTAAATATTAAAAATTATAATTTTCGACGATCTAAATTCTATGTAATATTTAAATTTAAATGCGCAATTTCTGCTTCCTCCTTCACTTTTAACCACAAAACGTGTCTTCTCAACCTTGGAAGACTGTAAAACTTAGGGCTTATAGGTTTCGACTTTCCTTAGAGACGGAAAGAACAACGTACTATGTAACTAGAGTGGTAAGAAAGAAAGCACTTCATAAATTCTAAAGTGTGTCGGAGTATGTCAGAAGTCTCATGGAGAAAAGGGGATTCCAACCTTAATATCTGAAATGTAAATATTCATTGTGGGTTAGAAAACTTGAGAGAAGTGAAAGTGAAAGTGTGTACTCAAAGTTGAAAAGTAAAGAGGAAATTTAATAAAAACAGAGTTAGAGATCCCCTCGACTCAGCCATGGCAAGTAATAACAGTTAAGAAACTCGATAAGAGGGAAAGAAGCCCATTCTTTTCATGTCAATCAGTTGACTTTGTCTCTGAAGATTTGGTATTCTAATTTCCCTTTGAAATGTTTTCAAAAATATTTCAAACATTTCCTTTCAACTTTGTGTGGTATTCGTGGTTCGATTAGAGAGAAATAACATGACAGTAGCTAGCGATCCTAATGCAAAAACGTTCCTGAAGATTCGTTGATGCGAGAACTATCTCTAGTCTAGCAGGTCACCCAGGTTAAGCGGTATTGCCTTGTGTATCAGCAGAGCAGTGTCCCTAATATTGTCAGGCGACAGATCGAACCCCCAACATAGAAAGCAACTTGTAGTATCATGCTTTAATGGGCTGACAGATACTAACGATAAGAATGAAACTTCGCAAAGAACAATAATAAGCATTTTGAAACCCCGGACGTGCGATTTGTATGAAATAAATTCTTTCAAGAATGCAGAAGTCTATCCAACATTTTCTGTAGAGCGTTGGCGTTGCATCATTCAAGAAAAGTGTGAATACTTGATGCAAAGTCATAAGAAGATTACATTGGTTGAATGGCTCCCCGGAATGGTTCGATCATCATCATCATCATTATCATCAAGAAAAGTTTTTAACCGAAATAACGTTTCTCGCCGGGAGAACTAATGATGCGTAGCAGGATTCAAATTACCCACTCACGCCACCCAGTTTTATTTCTGTGTTTGTCAGACCCCGAGAGCGCTTTCTTGTTAATCTTCAATTTAACGCTTCCCACAAGTGCAGGGTCGCAAATATAGCATGCCTTTCTGTGGATGTGGTTTTTTTAACGTTGTTGCCAAAAATGCAATTGTCTTTGTTTGACAAAATTGATGTCCTTGTTTGACGGCGCCTTAGCATTTGTGTTCAACCGAAAGCTTTGATACGCAGTTCGATCAGGCTATAAAAAATCAACATAGTACGCATGATTTGTATGAGATGCTACATCCACAGGTTCATTCTAAATCCAGAAGAATTTTAACCTCAAACTGTGTATTCTTGGAAAAAGCTTCCGAAATTATTTAATTTGGATGATATTGACCATTTGGAAAAGAAAGCGCTCAGAGTACTCTATACTGTAAATATTAGGAAATGAAAATATGATGGAAGGCAAAGGAAAACCGCATCTAGAAGTTATTGCATTCTTACGGCCCATGTATTTTGTAGCTTAATATTTTTCTGTACAAACCTCTTCTTATTTATGAAAGACCATAAAGTACATGCAGCTTGCAATTTATGAATGTCACATTCCGTCAGTGGAAGGAAACTCATTTTAAGGGCTACGCAAGATGGTACAAGCTAAATAAGGCCAACGGTTTGTATTCGCTGTAAACAATGATAAAGTAATTCTTGAGTCATATTATCTTGTAATACAGGACGTTTATAAATGACAAATAAAAGCATCCGCAGTACAAAAGTGCTTAGGAGCTGTTTTTAACTCAAAATAACACTATTTTAGTAGCATCATTGCACATGCAGCCTTTTCTAACCATCTGGCAGTGTCAGCCCTAGGTATTGAACCCTTGCCGCTACAAAATCATAAACGCGTCGCTCTATCCACGGGTTGGCCAATGTTGAGAATTTTGTGCTTCAGTTGCCTTGAGATAAAATTTGTCGGGGTACGGTTGCGATGATGCCCGGAATACATAGCGATAACCTAGTTTAATATTTGACGGTGAAGTTGATGGATATCTATTTCATGTTTGAAATTTACAGAGGAACTAGTGGGATTGATATTGACTTGAGGCGAGTTGACATTGATCAGTGTCCTATCCTACCAAACTCAACCGAGTTGAATATATTTGCGTCTTCGGATAAGTGCAAGAAAGCAACCACCAAGGTAAGGAAGAAGGCATCATGTCACTTTGAATTATTTTCTCATAATATTACCACATACTACAGTAACACGTGTAAGCATTCCTTTTCTTAATCTAATGGAGAGCAATTTTGTCACCTAGAATAGAAGTCAAGTTGGAGTGCCTTAGAGCCAGAATAGCCTTAGAGATGAAAACTGTGTTGGACTCTGAGTGATATGTTGACCACGACCAGGCGAATGGAGTCGGACATTTCGTATTAACGCAAATAGATTTGTAACATAACCATCTCGGACATCTTTTACAGCTTTCTTTTAGTCTCCCACACTAAAAGTCTCTATAAATCATTTAACACACATACTCGTATATCCAAGAAAAGAGCCTGAGCTGACTGGCCACTATTAAGAGTACACTCGGTGGTACACACAGACAATTTACCTATATACCCCGACCCAGGAGTTCAAAATGTATGTATTAATTTTATTAAACACTAATTAGAACTGTAGCTGAGGGGTGGAAGTGTTATATCTACCGAACAGCCCCAAAATTTGCTTCCGTCTAGAAGTGATCCAGACAGGTTCAATATTATCTGCATTGACCCAATTTGGCCGATAAGCCTTTTACCAGGATTAGAATATCAACTAGGAGTGGGGCAAATGGTTATGAATCACCTTGTGTAGCGGTTGTTACTACTAGAAATATCCTGAAGGCATACATATTGCACTATAAAAGAAGTGGGTTTCATTTTCATTTACTTCCGTTCGATATCCTATCCCATACCTAAACTTTGAGAGAAATCGGTGTGTAGGTGTAAAGGAATTGAAGAAAATCGGAGTAAATGAAGTGATACCTGGTGATATGGCCCGTTAGCTAAATTGCTTCTCCCCGAAAAAGGATAATTTGATAAGAAAAGAGGCAACATCTGAAGTTTCGAGAGCGTCGTTATCGGGTTCATGCACAGATGCATCGATTTACTCCCAAAGGCCTCGAGTGTCAGTTGTATTTTTAAAGTTCCAGCACAGCACAGACTGTAGTGCAGAACCTGGGAAGCCAAAACTCTGGAAGAGTTCGTCTGGAAAACATATCACGTTTTCGGTTTCTTGATACTGCTACTATACGCCATACGACTGCCATTGGAACTGGAAGACAGACATAGACACTCCAGAAGAATTTTCCAGAGCCTCATACCCCCTTAGCATTACTCTCCATGGATGGATCACCATGTAAAATACAATTTCCTCTTTCGATTTGGTGAACATGGAAATAAAACTCCAGGATATTATAGCATACGTAGTCACAGAACATGATGAGATTTTACTTTACACCACCGTCCTATCTTTTAAGGGACGATTCACGTGGGCAGACAGGGCATGCAGGGAAGTCCGAAGCTTTGTCATGCAGAAATATTCTCCGAAAATTGTAATTTTGATTTGTTCATTGGTTGGTCTTTATAGTCACCGATATCCAGAAATCCTCTACGAGGTCACTTAGGGAATTTCTTCTGATTTTTCTATCAGAATTTAAATTAACTCGGTTGGAAAAAATCTGTTCGTTGGAAAGCAAGAAATGTAGACATTTAACCTACTACAGATGTAAAAGAATTTATAATTAATTTGATTGACTATGACCGAAATTCTCTAAGGACATCGGTAAACATGTAATTTCTTTTACGGTATATCACTTCGCATCCATCAAGGTCGGTTTGGTCAGAAACCTTCACTAAATTGATTGAATTGTACGGAATCTTATTATCGTAACATGTTAATAGTTTGTATAATTAATGCGAAAACCCGGAATAGCAGACGCGGAAACTTGTGTTCTAGCAGTTCTACTCTACTCCACAATTGTAGTTCAGCTGGCGGTTCACCCTTCATTTTCTCATTAGCTTCTAAGCTAACCTAATTAGTACATGCTGGCAGTGCATACCCCCTTTTGATCCTCTTGAATCGTTCTCTACACACCCATTAACCAAATTAACAACCTTCCTGTCTCCTGTCAATTTTAATTGATTCGAGACTAACGAAAGTTCCTGAAACTGGCAAAGTAAGAGGAATTAGTTAGTTCAAAGAGGAATGGGACAAATTATGTGTATAAACAACAGAGTTGTAGCAATTTCAATTTTACCACATGCGTACAACTCAAAATAATATGTTCGTTTGCTCAATACATACATCCATCCGTTTAATTACATTTTCATTCTTTTTATTTTATTGCAATTTTGAAAATAGATGAGATGGATGATGAGTGGTACTTTCAGTTGAAGAGCACTCGTATTCCCCAACCACTCTAGAAAAAAACGCTTTCCCCGTTTGTTATCAAATTTTCTGGAACAGGAATTATTTTTTAACAACATACACGAGGATGATCTATATTTTTAAACACATGGGGGGATATACAGGGTGTTTCATAAGTATGTGTAAACTAGGCTAATTTTTCCTTGCTCTGAGGTGTATTATGATTTGAACTCAATTGTACACGAAATGCAAGGGAGTCAATGAACTACTAGACATTATCTGTGAAGCCATTAGTCAGAAAGCAAGGAAAACAAAGCTTCAAAAAATGTGGAAGCAGATGTTTCTAATTTGTATGAAAAATATGGTGACACACAAAACGGAGTAAGATCTGCTACAACAATCCATAAAAAATGTTAGAAGTTAGCATAATTTTTGTGGCCCAGTCAGTCATAAACTTTACTTTTTTTGTCTTTTGCAGTGTGCTCATAGGAAAGGGCTTGGGTTTCGTCGAGGAAGTTACAATTGTGAGTGCCGTCCTGGATTTTACTTTCCAAATATTTCCTCTTCAATCAAGCACTTCGAAGGGAGTTTGCTCGAGGAAGAATATGAAAATAAGTTTATGGTGAGTTACTTTTCTCTTCAAAATTTTCTTCCTGACTTGCCTTTGGGTTTTTCTCCCAATAAAACACATTTGTTTGTACTATGTCGCTGGGAGCAAATGAAATCGAGCTCCAAGTCTAAATACCAACTATTCATATATTCGTTCGGCCAAATGTCTGTGGATATTTGAAGCTGAAAAATTACAATAGTTATTCCCAAGGACTCCAGAGGTCAATGACATTGACCTTGACCTTAGGATAGGAGTCACCTGAGATTCTTTCAAACGATCCACGGAATGCATTATTTGAATCACTGCCTACGACATGGAAGTCTTACTTTGTTTTGTTGTCAGTGTGAAGCATATGGCATAACATTCTACAAATACCCTTCCCTTTGTACTCTCGTAATGATATAATATTATTTGGCCGTCGAAAAATGCCCTCTTTCGTTCACTCTTGAAAGGTTCTATAGTATGGCATGGTCTGATGGAATTGCTTGAAGGGTTCACCAACAATTCTGGAACAAAATTCTGGGGAAAAGTAAAAACTTTATTCTTCAGAACTTGAGTGAAAGCATTCTTTCAAATGACCCAGTCCTATGCACTTGTTAAACATTTTAACCCTGTGTTTGTTCTAACTCTGGTTCCTTCAAATGTCTTCACCACAAGGACGTTCCCGATTGAATTCTCAACAAATTGAATAAAGTTCTGAAGAATCTTGTACGTACTGTACAGTGCAGTGAGCTAAACTCACAGAGAACCAATTATCTTAAATTCATTCCTAGTCTTAAGAAAATTGTCCATAGTTTAAAGGGAAAGTTTCTGTGGATTCAGAATTCCAAAGTATTCCTGAAATTAATTTCAGGGCTATATGCCCCGCCGGTGATTATTGTTCAAAACTTCAAAGTGCTCATAAGTTTCTGAGACCATTAAAATCTCTGAGACTCGTGGAAGAAAAGGGAAACTCTGATAGAATAAAAATAAACTCAAAGGCTTGTGCTAACATTTTAAAACTTTATGATTACAGGTAGTACTATGTACCGCTACTTTCTTATTGCATAATTAAAAGTCAGTCGGTGGTACTATGTGTTGAGGGTTCGATTCCTTCGAAAGACATTACGTACTGCTTTACTTTAAAATTCCGGATTTGTTCATTTTCTTATAGAGAAAGTCTTCACGGTATGATGAGGAAGGTGCCTTTGAATGTCTGCCATGTCCTTCCGGATGTGACGTTTGTGAAGATGACCGTCCTTGCGTCCTTGAGCTCAATTGGCTCATGAGAACTGGCATACTCATACTTCAATCTGCTATCATACTCATGCTGCCACTCGTCGGCCTTTTTACTTGGAAATACTCGGAGGTCAAAGTAAGTCTTATCTCTGTACTGGACTAATAATGGATAATTTCAATTCAGTCCTTGTACGATATGTGAAGTATAAAATCGCATAAAAGCGCAAAATCTCAATTTGATATAAAAAACTTTCACCCCTTAAACCTTTATTCTGTAATATTTTGATATATACTTTTTTTTCAATCTCCAACAATTTGTAACATATTTCTACAAGCAAATGAAATCCAACCTTACGTAATATATGAGTTTCATTTGAAGGTTGATTGTGAAGAGACCACTAGAGCTTAAGGATAATTACTTCTGAAGCGCGTACACTACGGCGTCCGACAATTTACGAGTTGACTGATCTTATTTGTATCGGGTTCTCTGGTTTTCCCAGCCACATTTATTGCATGCACTCGCGACTCGCACTCTAGGCATTGTCCTTCGTCCAGAGAGTACTTCCTAAGGAAATAATCTAGTGAATTAAACCTGAAAATAAATTGTGAAATTGGCCAGAAAGCTCATCTGGAAAGTCTGGGAGTCTGCTCTCAATTAATTAGAGAAACATAAAACTAAAGACCTGTTGACAATCACATATTTAAGCACTCTCTTTACAAGTGTCGTTACTTAACGTGACCAAAAAATGAGAAATACTTTCTAAGGTGTAATATGATAAATCAAACAGAGTACAGAACGCACTTCAGATTTCAATACCATGAAATGTTGAAGGAACGAAACGTGCGCGTGGTTTCCTTCAAGTCAGGTCTACGTGTAATAACTTATTCGTTAGCACTTTTGACTGGCGTGCTCGTAACTATTTATGACGGTCAATAAGTAGAGGAATGTTTAATCCCAACAAAGAATGTCCATTTTCTTTTCCTTGTAATATTTCCTTGGAATGTGAAAGGAATTGACCAACCAATTCTTACTACTTTTCCAGGTTGTTCGAGCAGCGAGTCCACTTCTTCTCCGTTTCATTGTTCTCGGTGCTTTCTTCATTTACTGCACGGTGAGTTTCTTTTCCTTTCCTTTCTGTTGGGGTGAAAGTTCACTTTCTAACAAGGGGACCACTTTTTGTGTAAAATTCAGTAAAATTAAAATAAACCTGTGGAAAGGCCCGTGTTGTAGCTGAACCGGGGTTCCAATTGAACCGGAGTTGTATTTGGTGAATTACGGTATTATTGTTAAGAACGCCAAATGTTAAATTCTTGGTTTGGCTTTTGAATCCAAATAGAGTTACATGAAATGTGGTTTCCTCGTAAACATGAACCCATACAGTACAATGGTTTCAATTCAAGTAGAGTCTTGAAAACAAGAAATAATTCGAAAAGAAAGAAACGAATTAATTCTCAT
>JAQGCB010000601.1:0-20258 GCA_034698835.1 Protaphorura tricampata
AAAAGGTTCAAATTATTTTAACACATTCCCCTCAATATTTGGCCCAATTTCCGCTGGTATAAAGTACTGCAACAATAGATTAACATGATTTCCATTATTTCACCAAAGATTGCTTGCTATTACCATTAATATTTGGTTAGTTCTGAAAATCAAGATCAAAATTTCTGTGGACTAGTAGTTTTGTACTTTGCACACATGCTTCAGACGCCAATACTTTGAAATTGTGAGTGGATTATTGAGGGTCAATAATGCCATTCAGGTCAAACTCAACTTGTTTCTCAAAATGCATTCATTCATTCATTTACTATCTTATTTCCGCAGCCCCTTCTGACACTTCCAAAACGTACAAGAATAGCACACGAAGAGTGGCTACATCAATACCACACGTCTCCTGTTCATATACACACTCATGTGGACGGAGGTCCACCGCCAATTCATGGACATGGCGGAGGTGGACCGCCAATCCACAGACATGGCGGGGGTGGACCGCCAATACAAGGACATGGTGGAGGTGGATTCGCGGATTCCCATGGTGGTTATCAGGGTGGATCTCCACCTTGGATGGGTGGAGGATCTGGATCACCTGTTGAATCATATGGTGGATCACCTGTCTATGACACGGGCGGCGGGGGATGGTCTCCCCACTATGGTGGTGGTGGTGGATCTGATTCATTAGTTGGTTATCATCCAGGTCCTAGTGATTTGTCCCCGTCCTATGGCCCAATGAATCCGATGGCTCCTAAACCAAATCCATTATTCCAAGAATCAAGCCGACCGGCTAAACCGAAAACGAAAAGTTCCAAGAAAAAGAAAATGAAAAATGCTAGTTCTGAAAATGTTCCGATTTATGATCAATCACCATTACCATTGACAGATTTTGGTGAATACAATACTAACGATGCAAATGCAAATGCTCCCGTTGATGATTCAATATTGTCTAAAGATGAAATTCTACAAATTCTTCAAGACCTTGATAAACCTGCTGAAGCTGGTACGTGACCGGGGTGAATTTATTTTAGGGATTTATATCGAACGTCGTCATATCAGGGATTTTTAGCCAGGGTATTTTTGCAACGCCAATTTTGCCATCTCTCAACCACAACGTTCTGACCACGCACGGAAGAGTCAGCTTAATAAATTTTATTGAAGAACCCAATTCTACTCTTATCGGTTTTAAGGACGCCGTGGGATTTAATTGGAAATCTGCGAAGATAACCTCTCAGAAACCGACCACCAGTTGGGAAAGAAATAGAAGAATCGATCCTGGGAATTGGTGGTCAGTACAATTTGTTAAACTTTGTGAGTACTCTGAATCGAGGGGCGTCTCATGTTCAAGATTAGAAGCGGTGTCAAACAGACAGATTTGCTTCAAGATTTGTCATAATAAATTTAGAAATCCATGTGAGACAAAAAGCAAGTCATTTTCTTGCTGCTTTTCTACCTGTGAGTGACTAGAAGAATTGTGTGGCATACACGCATGCTGTATTATTTTGTAAATATTAGGAGAGTGCATGGTACTGTGTGATATATTTTTATTTATTTATTTAATAATGCATTGCGACTAAAGGATAGACCGAGTAAGAAATATCTGTTGTAGCTTTACTTGACGGTAAAATAAATATTGGTTGGAAGAATCGTCCAGGAATTGTTTAATTTGACTAATTCATTATCTCAAGACATGAGACTTTCATTCTACTCCATTGAATTGATTTAATATCACTGATTCAAGGCAAGTTTCCAAAAAGAATATCACTAAATCTCAAATGCAATCCATTTTGCATGTAAAACCGATAAAGTTGCCTCTTTAATTCAGTACAGAATTTTCATTACGTAAATGTTGTAACATATTCATTGGAACCCTCTCGGCACGAATTAAGCAATTTATTCCCAGATTACATTTTAAGCACAATATAAATTGCGTTATGCGACATGCGAGAAGACTTTAAAGTAAATGAATGAACTTTACTTGAAGTGAGACCGTAGAATAGAAATTGGACAAAAGGAAGTCAGCTACCCTTGAAAAAAAAACAATGAAGAGGACCAACAACTGTTTGCCAAAGAAATTCACTGGACCTGAACTTAAACTTACTTTACGTTTGCACGAATGGGATTTTTATTATTAAAATAGGAAAGACGTTGCGGATTTGTGGTTAATCCTGTCCTCTGTCCCTTTTTTAACCATATGGGTTTTACATTAACTCCACACTGTACGCTATACAGGGTGATTCATAGTTTTGGACGTTTTTTTCAGCAGCGTGTTCTTTAATCCGTTTTCAGTGAACTTTTGCTTAAAATTCTACAAGTACAGCATCTAACTACTCATGGGAAAAAAAACATTTCGGCAGCAAGAAAGAATGAAGGTCTATAATTATGAATCACCTTGTAGATTTTATTTTGCGGTACTCTTGCAATTTGTAAACTTCCGTTTCAAATTAACAACGTACAAGCCAGTAGTGCAGTGCCGTACACGCACTTATACTATCACAAATGTCATTCTGTCCATTCTTGCACATGTAACTCGAAGCAGGGATTATTTTTTTAACAATAAACTCAATTTAGATGTACGGGTTAATTTTTTTTAGCTAATTGGTAATTCCAAATTAAGTGACCTCAGGTTCTCCTGTTACAAAAATAGTGACCCTATAATAAAAATGTTTGTTCCGGTGCAACTGCAAGTATTCTCAAGAGAACACTTGGAAGAAAATATTACAGACACATCAAATTATAAAGATTTTGAACAATCAACAACATTACAAATACCATTACCGTTGAATCCCGATTTATCGACAATATTAACATCGACTTCTCTAGTGTCAACATTAGTTCTACTGTATATTATTCAGAAAAATGAGAAAAAATCAACAAATCATATACCTCGTTCGACTCCGCTCCCAGGTTGGGGAATTTTGGGTGATCGTGTGAATGAATTGATCGAGATTTTCCTGGATACTTTGGCTGTTTATGTGCATAAGTAATTTTGATTCTATTTTATATAAAATAATTGTACCGTATTATAATCGTACAGGTACTGATCGACATAGGCACTGAACTTAGGACTGAAATTTCTGAAAGAAGAACGTTCTTTCTGTTAATGGGAATTTGATTGTGATTCAATTTTTACAGTGATGACGAATGGAATAATTGTCCACAACGGTTACTCTGTGAAGCCAATCAACGAGCTGTGGATTATGGAACATTCTATGGAGTCCTAACGTATTTCTCATCCCTCTTTGTTTCATTCTGGTTACAGAATCGTCGCGTCACTTCCAGTATGGAAGCCATGAGAAAAGGTCGACAAGGACAAAATTGTGTACAACAATACCCATGTCCATTTTCGTTGTAAATAAATATGTACATATGGATGTAAATATGAATTCAGTTAGTTTAAGATGTAACTTTATTTTTTCGCAGTTGGAATTTGGAAATACTTCGAAATATTACATTAAACACAAATAAATCCAATATTGTGAGTACTGTTATAACCACTTCAGAAAAAAAAACTTCAATTTTAGTGAGACAGATTAGATTCTAAATACCCGAACAGATGAATAGACTAATCACCCTGATGGGTTCCAACGATTGACACTCTGCGTCAAAGATGTGTCACAGTATTTCTTTGACGCATAATTCTCCAAACGAGGAACCCAATTCCTCCTACCAGAGCCAGGGAAACACTGATGATGATAACAGTTTCAGTCCAAGGGTGTGCTTCTAGAATTTCCAAAATTATGTGACTAATTTTTTTTACATTCATCCATATCAATAGAATATGAATGCACACGACACAAGTACCTTACATGTAAACGTGGAATGTTTTCTTGTAACTTCCGGCCACGTTAGTCGCAATACACTCATAATCGCCGTGTACATTGGACGCCATATGTGGAAATGTCCATGACATGCTGAGATTCGTCTTGGATATTAAAATATTGGATGAGTTGACAATTTCCTACAATTCACGAGGTTTTTTTTTAATATACAGATTATTCAACTAAAGTTTTAACATTACTAAAAGGCCAGACCTGTCCTTCCTTCATTAATTTCAATTCAGGGTGAGGATCACCTCCTGATATTTTACATTCGAGCTTTTGAGTTTCAGTACTGTTGAGCGTCCAATAGTATTCAGAATTGGAATCACCTTCTATTTTTGGTAGAATTGGATCTACGTATCAAAAGCCAGAAATCATCATTGTATTATGTTGTATTGTACCCGAGACGAAATGCGTCAGAAAATTATTTGCTTACCAAAGACCTTAATTTTGAGGGTCTTTTTGACCCACTTCTTAGCAGAATTCCATACAGGTACGTAGCAGGATACGGAATCCATGGCGGTATGAAGAACAATACTTGCACGTGAATTATAATAGGACTGATACCAGAACCAATCTTTAGCATATTCCTCGATATTGAATTCTTTATCTGAAAATATTAAATTAGACGTTCAATTCACTATTCTATTTTTCTAGTTCTAAATTCCGGGTGTACTAACCTTTGATCATAATCACTTTTGTTGAATTATTATATTTGACTTTCATTATTGATCCATCGGCGAAGTAATACGTCGACGTTTGACAGCGAAATGATATATTTTGTCCAGCATAAAATTTTCCATCAAATTTAGAATTAAACATATCAGGAAAATATTCATATAACCAAGCATTCTCAGTGTTATTTGTAATTGGAGCTTCTGCGTAGAGTCGGATTAGATTCTCAGGAACAATTTCTTCCCAGGTTGAGTCTAAAAATGATTGATGGTATTATTAAAATTATAATGGGTCCGAAAAAATGTTGCTACTTTTTTAAATTAACTTTAGAATAACTTACAAGTTTTGTTGAATTTAGTTCCATTCGGATAATTTCTTTCGAATGGAAAGATAATTCGACGAAGGATGTCAATTCCCTCACCAATACATCTGAACTGTACTGCAGCGTATGGGTAAACATAATAATTCGAACAGCTTCCATCCGAATAAGTAGAGTACGCGCTAATTGTCTCAAAAGTCTGGAATTGAAATTTCAGAATATAATAATAAGTTGTTCCTTTTGTTCAAAGGGTTACATGACCATAAATTATGAATGGTTCTGAGCCACCCCGTATTAATGCATAACGAAACCAATACCGCACCGCATCCTCCAAATAAGGTAACGTAATATCACAGGAAGCAGGACCTGAGCAAGGTACAAGTGCAATCTTTGGTGGGTCATTTGAATTTGAGCAGCATGCTAATGTCACTGACCTCTCACTGATCGAGTAGTACGTCATTAACGCCGTACCGATCAAGATATCCCTGTGAGGCGGTTTCTTCTGAATTATATCTGATTGGATAAACTGTAGTAATGAGACAAGAGTATCTTAACGACTTTAACGACGATTTCCTGTTCAAAATATTTTGAAATCACCTGAAACTACTTCAACCAAAACAAAGTCTTCAATATCATTTGTTACACATTTGTACCGCCCTTCGACAGTATCATTTTGGCCAAAACTTAAAATGAAGCCCTTGAATGAATCGTATGAAATATTACTGAGGGATGTATCCAAATATTGAAAATCTAAAGCGGTTTCCTGGAAGGGAAAATAAAGACAAAGTTAAATTTTATTCGCCGTTATTTTCTTTTCTAAAAAATAGGCGACCATATGTCCTGATAAAAAATTTGGTTATGAACTCACATTATTTTCATTAGTCACGTTCATTTCTTTTAGTAGGTTTAATTCTATTTCATCTTGAGGTACTGACAAAATACATGGAATCACTAGTTTCCCATTCGCTTTGTGTGTGGTAACCTTTTGTGTAGTTCTAGCATTTAACAGATAAGGCGGTGCAGTTCCTAATTATATTAAAGAAATCTCTCTATATATCAAACTTCCAAAATATATAAAAATAAATTAATGTGTAAATAATTTTGGATACCTTCCCAGAATATGTTCATGTTGCTTTGTTGCGTTGAATCAATTACACTTTTGCAAATGTAATTTCCAGTGGCACAGCTTTGCATACCATAAATTCTGTAAATAATCCCATATTTGAATGTTGAGACGTCATCCATGTTGAAAACTGATCTGTAGATTCTAGAGGCTAAAGAAGAACTCCAAAGACGTGCCTCGTCATTCGTCTTCCAAAATTAAGATAGAAAAATATATACTCTACATTAATTCAAGTTCGTTCATTAAGTTCAAATAAAATTTACCTCTGGACTCAAGGGTTTAAAATCAAATTGGATAGGATAATTTGCGTAACAATGGAGTACCAGAACGGCGACATCATTTGGAATGAAATAAACTGTTTCATTGAAATCCACTCCATGAAGTTCATTCCCATTTTTCCAATTATAATCGTCACCCTCTACCCAATTGATAATCTCAAGTGTCGGGTTTGGATTTGATCTTTTTCTAGTCGTTCTACAGGTTGTAGGAGTAAATGTTGAACTAAAGAAAAATATGTAAACGAATAAAATGCCGAATTTATTCATCATAATATTTTGCTAGTGAGCCCGATTTTTAAGTTCAGTGAATATAAAGTGACATGAATTTACATTTGTTCAGCACTTTGAGCCTGAACGAACACAGTACCGGACAGAGTGACGTACAGGCACAGGAATAAGTATGTTATTGTGTGAAATGAACACGATATGCGTGCGAATGATAATATTTTATCATAAAGGCGAAATTAAACACAAAATAAATTTTATTTTGCAAGCTTTAGTATCAAGTCTTTGTATTCTATTGAAATTGACTTTGGAAGGTTGACTCATATTTTCTTACCACGCACTTATTGGTTCAATTACAGATTAATAGGAATTTAGAATTACTACACCTGGCCGGGCACTTAAATGGGGGTTATTCTCATGCCCTATAAGGTTACCGTAAATAGTGTACAAAATATTCATCAAGATCAAGATATGGAATGCACACTATTTTTATTGTTATTTTAGCTCCTTCTATAGCAGAAAACAAGTAAAATGAGAAATTAATAGGTATGACGGATTTTGGTGGTAAATTCGCCAGGACGGATATTTTGAGGTATTAGTCATCCCGATTAGTTCCAACGATGGACACTCTGCGACGAAGATCTGTCACAGTATTTCTTTGACGCATAATTCTCAAAACGATGAACCCGATTCCGCCCACCAGAGCCAGAGAAACAACAGTGATGATGATCGTTTCAGTCCAAGGGTGTGGTTCTGGAATTTCCAAATATATACAGGGCCATTTATTTTACATTCATCGCTTAAACTGCTCTATTGAATTGTGTGGAATTGTGAATATAGTACACAAATACCTTCCATATAAATATGGAATGATTTTTTGTAAGTTCCGGCGAGGTTAGTGGCGACGCATTCGTAGTCACCGTGTACGTTGTATGACATATGTGCGAATGTCCACGAAATGCTCACATTTGTCTTCGATATTAAAATATTGGACGAGTTGACTATTTCCTACAATTCACGAGGTTTTTTTTAATATACAGATTATTCAATTAAAGTTTTAACATTACTATAAGGACAGACCTTTCCTTCCTTCATTAATTTAAGTTCTGGGTGAGGATCACCTCCTGATATTTTACATTCGAGCCTTTGAGTTTCTGTGCTGTTGAGTGTCCAATAGTATTCAGAATCAGAATCACCTTCTATTTTTGGTAGAATTGGATCTACGTATCAAAAGCCAGAAATCATCATTGTATTATGTTGTATTGTACCCGAGACGAAATGCGTCAGAAAATTATTTGCTTACCAAAGACCTTAATTTTGAGGGTCTTTTTGACCCATCTCTCAGAATTCCATACAGGTACGTAGCAGGACACTGAATCCATGGCAGTATGAAGAACAATACTTGCACGCGAACTATAATAGGACTGATACCAGAACCAATCTTTAGCATATTCCTCGATATTGAATTCTTTATCTGTAAATTGTGTTAAATTAGACGTTCAATTCACTATTCTAATTTCTAGTTCTAAATTCCGGGTGTACTAACCTTTGATCATAATCACTTCTGTTGAATTATTAGATCTGACTTTCATTATCGATCCATCGGCGAAGTAATACGTTGACATTCGACAGCGAAATGATATATTTTGACCAGCATAAAATTTTCCATCAAATTCAAAATTAAACAGATCAGGAAAATAATCATATAACCAAGCATTCTCAGTGTCAAATATAATTGGAGCTTCTGCGTAGAGTCGAATTAGATTCTCAGGAACAATTTCTTCCCATGTTGAGTCTGAAAATGATTGATGGTAGTAAAATTATAATGGCAATGGGTCCTCAGAAGTTGTCACTTTTTTAATAAATTAACTTTAAAATTAACTTTAGAATAACTTACAACCTTCGTTGAATTTAGTTCCATTTGGATAATTTCTTTCGAGTGGAAAGATGATTCGACGAAGGATATCAATTCCCTCACCAATACATCTGAACTGTACTGCAGCGTATGGGTAAACAATATAATTCGAGCATCTTCCATCCGGATAGGAAGAGTAGGAACTAATTGTCTCAAAAGTCTAGAATTGAAATTTCAGAATATAATAATAGGTGTGCATGGTTCGCCTTTCCTTTCGTTCAAAGGGTTACATGACTATAAATTATGCATGGTTCTGACTTCTGAGCCACCCCGTATTAATGCATAACGATACCGAACTGAATACACCATGCACGCACCGCATCCTCCAAATAAGGAATCGTGAGGTCACAAGAAGGAGGACCTGAGCAAGGCACAACTGCAATCCGTGGTGGGTCATTTGAATTTGAGCAGCAGGTCAATGTCATTGACCTCTCCGAGTCGTACTTCATTGACGCCTTACCGTTCAAGATATCCCTGTGAGGCGGTTTCTTCTGAATTATATCTGAATGGATAAGCCGGGATAAAAAATGAATAAAAGGAATAAAAGGAGTTCAAGATTAGATAACGACTTCACTGTTTTCTGTTCGAATTTTTTTGAGATCACCTGAAACTACTTCAACCAAAACGAAGTCTTCAATCTCATTTGTTACACATTTGTACCGCCCTTCGACAGAATCATTTTGGCCAAAAGTTAAAATGAAGCCCTTGAATGAATCGTATGAAATATTGCCGAGGGATGTATCCAAATATTGAAAATCTAAAGCGGTTTCCTAAAATTGAAAATAAAGACAAAGTTAAATTCTGTTCGCCGTAAATTTTTTTGAAACAATGGACGTCCTTGATGAAATACTATTGTATGAACTTACATTATTTGCATTCGTCACGTTCATTTCTTTTAGTAGGTTTAATTCGATTTCATCCTGCGGTACAGATAAAATACATGGAATCACTAATTGTCCATTTGCTTTGTGTGTGGTAACCTTCTGAGTCGTTCCAGTATTTAAGAGGTAAGGCGGTGCAGTTCCTTTAATTAAAATAAATTAAAAGTATTAAATAAAACTCTCTATATATCGAACTTCCATAATATATACAAAGAAATTAATGTGTAAATAATTTTGGATACCTTCCCAGAATATGTTCATATTGCTCTGTTGAGTCGAGTCAATTACACTTTTGCAAATGTAATTTCCAGTGACATGGCTGGGCATACCATAAATTGTGTAAATGATGCCATACGTAAATGTTGAGACATCATCCATGTTGAGAACTGATCTGTAGATTCTAGAAGCTGAAGAAAAACTCCAAAGACGTGCCTCGTCATACGTCTTGTGAAATTAAGATAGAAATATACTCTAACATTAATTCAAGTTCCTTCATATCGATTAGGCTTAAAGCTCAAATAAAATTTACCTCTGGACTCAAAGGTTTAAAATCGAATTGGATAGGATAATTTGCGTAATAATGGAGTACCAACACAGTGACATCATTTGGAATGAAATAAACAGTTTCATTAAAATCCACTCCATTAAGTTCATTCCCATTTTTCCAGTTGTAATCGTCACCCTCAACCCAATTGATAATCTCAAGTGTCGGTTTCAAATTTAACTTTGTTCTCGACGTTCTACGTGTACAGGTTGTAAAAGTAAATGTTGAACTGAAGAAAAATATGTAGACAAATAAAATGCCAAATTTATTCTTCATATTTTGCTAGTGGGTCGGAATTTTAAATACAGTGGAATTATTAGTGATCTAAATTCATATTTGTTCAGCACTTTGAGCCTGAACACCGGACAGTATGTTGTTTTTTATAGAAATTAACAATAAAAAGAGTAATAGTGCGACGTACAGGAAGAAGTATGTATTGTGTGAAATGAACACGATATGCGTGCAAGGGATAATATTTCGTCATGAAGACTAAATTAAACTTGAATTAAAATTTTGCAAGCTTTATTAACAAATCTTTGTATGCTATTGAAATTGATATTTGGAGGCTGACATCAATGAGCACGAGCACGTATCGTTTCATGTATCATATTTTTTTTTACCACGCACTTCGTTTAATTACTTGAATACATGATTTGTCCTCCAAATTTTACAAGTGCCAAGAAATATTTAAAATTACGATTTTTGGGCAATGCAGCTAAATGGCCCTATTCTTACGCTCTGTGTGGAATATGGTTACCTTAAATAGTGTACAAAATATTCATCAAGATCAGGATAAGGAATAAACTATTTTTATTTTTATTTTAGCTCCTTGTATAGCGGAAAACAGATAAAATGCGAAATTAATATGAAGGATTCTGGTTCGAATTCGTCAATAGATATATTTTTGGGGTATTAGTCATCCCGATTAGTTCCAACGATTGAGACTCTACGTCGAAGATCTGTCACAGTATTTCTTTGACGCATAATTCTCCAAACGAGGAACCAAATTCCGGCTACCAGAGCCAGGGAAACCACGATGATGATGATAGTTCCTGTCCAAGGGTGTGGTTCTGGAATTTCCAAATACATACAACCGGGACTATGTAATCTTTTTACATTCGTAGCTTAAACTGTTCTATTAAAATGTGAATATACACAAAATACCTTGCATATAAACATGGAATATTTTCTTGTAAGTTCCGGCAAGATTCGTGGCGACGCATTCGTAGTCTCCATGTACGTTGTATGACATATGTGCAAATGTCCACGAAATGCTCACATTTGTCTTTGTTATTTTAATGTTTGTATCATTCACGATTTCCTTCAATAAAAAATTACCAATAATTATATGGTTCTTATATATTAATTGGTATTCATCGCAAAGAGTGGTTAAATATTCTATATATATGGAAAATCATATTGGTATCATCGAACCTTTCCTTCTTTCATCAATTTCAATACAGGGTACGGGTCTCCAGCTGTGATTTTACACTCAAGTTTTTGAGCTTCATCGGTGCTATTCAGTGTCCAGTACAGATCTGTTTCTAAATCTCCATGTAAGGACGGTAGAATTGGGTCTGTATGTATTGAAGTCACAAAATGACAGTTCACCAATTACGAATTACCACTACTACCGTACTACTAAATTTTCCAATATACATAGTATAAGGAACGTTATGAAAAACAAGGTGTCATGTGTCATTCATACCTATGACCTTAATGCTGAATACTTTCTTGACCCATTTTTCTGAATTCCAAACAGGAGAATAACATATGACGGAGTCCATTGACGTGGCAAGTACAACACTCCCACGCGTCTTATAAACTGACTGGTAAAAACTCCAGGTTTTCACATAACTCTCAAGGTCGAATTCCTTTGCTGAGAAATCAAATTAATATTTGGTATTAATGCCAATCCCAAAGCTAAACATGGAACTGGAACTGCGAAGTGACCAATTTCTAGAGGTCGTACATAAGGGATTACCTGGAATGACGGTCTCCGTTGAATTATTAGATCTCACTTTTAGTTTAGACCCTTGAGCAAAATAATATGGCGAAGTGTCACAAGAAAACGTTATATTTTGACCAGCATAAAGTTTGCCAAGAAATTCGACCTCCCTTAACCAAGGAAAGAACATATTATACCATTCCATGTCCAAGGAATCATAGTGAATGGGCTGTTCTGCATAAATCCTAACTAGATTCGCCGGTACAATGTCATTCCATTCTGAGTCTGAAATATTATTTAATACATATATTTCGATAGTTAATTTAACCTTTGTTGTAAATTATAGATTTAAAACTTACAAACTAAATGGAGAGGGCTTCCATTAGGTAATTTCTTTTCAACTGGAAAAATTAATCGACGAAGTAAATCAATTCCTTCACCAATACATCTGATCTGCAAAGCAGTCTGGGCGTAGGTGTTATAATGTGTACAACTTCCAACCGATTGACCGTGCCACGAACTAATCGTCTCAAACGTCTACCAATAAGATTAAACAGAATTGCCCAGAATTTAAAAAATGTCGGATGAATTACAAACTACTTATTATAATTTAGGGTTAGGTGTGTGATTTTCTAGTTAGCCTTATCTAATTACCGCATCCTCCAAAAATGGAAGCATTAAGTCACAGGAAGTTGGATCCGAGCAAGACGCAGCAGCTATCCTGGGCGGCTGCCCGTGATTTGAACAACAAATCAAGGTTGATGTTGTTTCATTGTACTCAAGAGATGCTTTACCCTCTGACACTTCTTTGTGTGGCGGTTTTTGCTGAATAACATCTGATATTGCCATAAAAAGTGATTTCGTGTCAATTCATCATATTTATATGCATAATGAGAAATTTTGGCTGGTTAATTTTTTATGGTAATTACTACCTGAAATTACTTCTACGAGCACAGAGTCATCCATCTCTTGAGTCACACATTGATAACGTCCAACCATTGTATCATTAACCCCAAAATCAATGATGTAACCCTTGAATGAATCATAACTAATATTCTTGAGTGATGTGTCCAAGAACTGGAAACCAAAGACAGTTTCCTAAATGTGACAAAAAATATAGGAGGGATTCAAATAAAATTTAAGTTGTTCGGTTTATAATTCACATTTGAAATTGAATGCAATGCAGCGAAACCTGTTCCGGATCGTTTTTTTTTGCTAAACCGTCACCCATGGGACATTAGTTTTCCAAACCTGATCTGACCGCTTGGGACAGGTTTCACTGTACGGCACCACGGCATCAACATTATATTTCTTGATCAAGATCAAGAATTTTACGACTACACTCACATTATTTTCGTTAGTCCCGTTCATTTCTCTGAATAAGTTCAATTCAATTTCATCTTGAGGTACTGATAGAAGACATGGGAGCACAAGTTTCCCATTTGCATTGTGTGTGGTTACGGTTTGTACAGATCCGGCATTTAGAAGATATGGTGGAGCAGTGCCTGCATTACAGTTACGGTTTTTGGAAAATTTATTCGAAATTGTCCGTCTAATAAATATTTTGAACAATAGATTCTGTAATTACCTTCCCAAAATATGTTCATATTGCTCTGTCGATTACTGAAGCTCCATCCTGCTGACCCACTCTTAGGATTAGATACGCCTTGACACATATAATTTCCAGTCACATAACTGGGTCTTCCATACACCATATAAATAAGGCCATATTTGAATGATGATGTGTCGTCCATATTTGAAGCGACTCTGTATGACCTTAGGCTTGATGAGTAGCTCCAGAGTCGTGATTCGTCATACTTTGTCTTGTAAGATTAAAAATAATCGCTATGATATAATTGCGAACAAAAAAAAATTCCCTTAATCGCAGTGCTGGTCAATTCAAACTGATTGGTAGAAATATTGTAGTACTTACGTCTGGGTGCAAGGATTTGAAGTCAAATTCTATTGGATAATCAGCAGTACAGTGGAGGATAACTGCCACCACATCATTCGGAAAAAAATAAACTGTTTCATTATAATCAACTCCATTTAATTCATTTCCATTTTTCCATTCGTAATTGTCACCCTCAAGCCAGTTTACAATTTCCAGTGTTGGATTTGGTTTTTTCATGGGACGAACTCTTTTACAAGTTATACTAGTAAAAGTCGAAATTAAAATCATGCAGAAAAGAAAATGACGGAATTTGGTTCCCATCTTAGACTTTTTGGGACTTCAGAATTACTTGCGGTACCATATGTTGGGACAAACACTTTTCAGGCCCAGATCTAATTTGCAATGATTAAACTTCCAGTAATATGTGTTGACCTTGGTGTATCATGAAAATCTGTACCAGGATGTGTAAATTTTCAACCTAACTTTGATCAATTAACAAAGAAGCCGGATTTGCCGGATAGCGTGCACACGCTATAATTTCATTCAATGAAAATATCTAAGCATTTTTATTAAATCTTTTGAATTTTCTCTATTTTGTTCTATGCTTGACGTCCTTCAAATGTAGTCTCAAAACTGCTAGTATTAGATATCGCCTGTCAAAATTCATTATCACGTAATGTATTTTCCCCTTGAAAAGTTCATTCTTCATTTTATGTACCAATTGTTGCTATCTGTAACCATTTTCAGACAAAAGTAACCAATTACCGCAAATTACCGAATAGAAGCTCTGGCTTGTACTTAAAAATTGGAACCTTCTGGGTTACAGGCTTCTATTCGAACCACGGCGTATTTTTAACCTGGTGGATATGCATATGTGTCCAATAAAGAGAAAGTTTGATATACAGAAAGTGGAATAACAAATAAATGTATGCAAAGGGAGTTCTTGCGTTCCTGACATTCTGGCCGGTATAGAGAGACGTACGATATACGGGAGGTTGATATATAGAGATTCCACTGTAGTAGTAATTGAAAAATACAATATGTTTGCAGCCACATCCTTTATGAACCATCCTGTGTTCTTTATCCTTGACAGATTTTTTTCAACCCCATAATACACAGGTAATTTTGTCTATGCTTTTATGGCCAACCAAGCCGGGAATTTTGTACATGAACAATTGACGGTGTATTTTGTAATTTCAGAAAAATCTTAGAATTGAATTATAATGTTTTCAAATCTTCGTCAAATTTTGGTATTTGAAAATATTTTGAGTGTCCATCAGCACCGATGGAATATTTTTGACGGTGGACGACGATGGGTTCGATACCGACCGTATAAGAAACCGATATTTCCGGATGAACATGCCGATGATAATTTTGTGGGGAGTCGTGTGGGTCGTGGTCAAAATAGATACACAAAATCAGAAGAAAGAGTCAAGAATCTTTTGGACAATTCAGCCACATTTGAAGACATGTCAAGGTCAAGGTCAAATCCAAGATCAGAACCACCTGGACAAGAGTCAGGTTCAGCTCCAGTGGATGACCCATTTTTGTCTACGCCCTATGCGAGGGGGACTCGTGTCCCATTCAAAAGATTTTCAGGGGGTGACAGTGCTATTGCTGAAATGAGACGAAGGAGAATTGACCCAGACTCAACCTCTGTAAGAAAATACAAAATTTTTCAAAATTCAAAATGTATGCAATTTTTATTAACCAAAATTGAAACATGAAAATGTACATTCCTTTTCCAGGTCATATTTTTTCCTGGACAAGGAACACAATTCGTGGGAATGTGTGGAAACGTAAATACCATGCCAAAAGAAGAATCTGTTCTTTACGAAGTTGCGAGTGAGATTTTAGGCTATGACCTCCTTAACCTTTGTGCAAATGGACCCAAGGAAAAATTAAATCAGACTGTCTACTGTCAACCCGCTGTCTTTGTGTCATCACTGGCGGCGTTAGAGAAACTCCGAAGAATTGTACCTGAAGCAGTTGAAAATTGTGTGTCCACTGCTGGATTCAGTATTGGTGAAGTGACGGCTCTCGTTTTTTCTGGGATTCTTAGCTTTGAGGATGCTGTAAGATTCGTTAAGGTTAGGGCAGAAGCCATGCAACTTGCATCAGAAATGGTTCCCAGTGCAATGGCGACTGTTCTCTTTGGAGCTGATTCCAAATTGGGTAAGAAAGTAATATAATATAATATGATTTATAAATTCAAACAAGGAATGATTAAAAAAATTAGTAAACTGTAAAAGGAATGGAAAGTCCGACATTTGCTTTTGCACAAATCCGGATATTTATTTTCTGAAAATGGATCTGAGAATCTGAGAGACGGAGTTTGTTCTCGCTTCATTTTCTACCACATGTATTCATACCGTTATTTTTAATTAATTGATTTTTATTTTTCAGAATATGGCCTTCTCGTGGCTAAGGAATGGTGTAAACGTGAATACAACATGGAGAATCCAGTTTGCTCAGTCGCAAATTATTTATTCCCACACTGTAAAGTGATTGCTGGACACTTGAAAGCCATTGAATTCATTGAAGCCAATTATGGAGAATTCAAATTAAGAAAAGTTAAGAGACTTCCTGTCTCCGGAGCTTTCCATACAGATCTGATGAAACCTGCAGTAGAGGCAGTTCAACTCATCTTAGAGCAGCTGACGATAAATGAACCCAGGATTCCAGTCTTCTCTGACGTAACTGGTCATCGATATCATTCATCAAAGGATGTAATCAAACAGTTACCAAAACAAATCTATCGACCAGTCATGTGGGAACAAATTCTTCACAATTTATATCAGAGGTAAATACCTAAGAAAATGTTTATATAGTAACCCTTAATTCCTTTTTGGAAGTTTTCCCCACATCAAATGTGTTTGTCTTTTTTCAGACCTAAGGAAACTGAGTACCCCAGATCATTTGAGTGCGGACCCGGTTCATCCTTGACAAGTGTTTTGAAGTTGGTGAACGCGAAGGCATCATTAAAATGTACATCTATTTGCCCTTAATTTATTTACACAAAATGAGTTGTGTATTCTTTACTTTACTGTAACGTAAATACATATTATTGAAATATAAATACCGTCACGTCGTATTATTTATTATTGTGGCACACAACTTAGACAACTTTTAAACTTAAGATTAGGCGATAACTATCAGTTTGATTGTACTTACATATACGCGAAGGACACAATGTATGGAATAGAATATCGAGGAAAAGATTTAATACAAGGGCAATAATCTTGCTTCATATTTTATGTCGACTTATGGGTAACCGATATATTTGATTTTATCTTGGACGTTCTTTGGTCCAACGACATTCACTAACCCAACGAAATTGGTGGAACTACGGTCGATCCTGGCGTGGTATGTTTTGACACCTTGTGTTGTCCCAATAAGAATTTTAATGAAAAAACTCCACTCGTTACGCTCTGCCCAAAATATATTTTTGAATTCGGCTGGGCCTAGCATCTCGATCTCACGCACTTCAGCTTGACCGTGCTGCTGACCAGAAGTCAATCCGGATTCTAGAGTGTCCTGAGCTATAAGGCTTTTTACCTTACGGAGAATTGCATTTTGAACTTTAGTGATTAGATTGTAGACTTCAGGTGTCATATTTTTATCTGGAACCGTTCTCTAAAATTTAGAAAGCTAATTATAACACCTAAAACGATTCCCATTGAAATGCTAATACGCAATTTGACGGCAGAAGCGTAACTTTGTCCTCTCCGTATTTTGTCGAGTGACTACGATTTGTAGCGAGATGGCGAACGATTTTTGCACGATTAATGGAGACCCAATATGACACTATATTACCCCCAATATTTCATTGTAATATTAATAGTGTTAGTCGACTCATTCGTGAGACAGCTAAATTAATTACGGCGATATCTAGGCAGAGTTAGTAATCCATCCCATCACACACAATTAAATGCTTACGGGTGACTTATACCATGCTATAGAATGATTTTCAACTACAGTTTACACCACACGTTTAATGATAGCCAGGTCCTTTATTACCCAAGCCCAAAGCTGCCATCATTCTAGGAATCCACATTTATTTCCCAAAAGCAAACACAACTTTATTTCCAAAATACTTCAATGTCAATATTAAAATGAATCAAACTGTTGAAACCATTCACGTCGTACAGACTATTATTCCACAATAACATTGAATTCTTATACTTTTTTATAATATAACGTAAAAGGCTCATAGTATACACTGAATTATTGGATTTGTTGATAGTTTTGACATGTTCAAAAATTCAACATATATTTCACCTGTACAACACCCTTTTACACAGAATCCACGTACATAGAGACAATAACGCTTTAACATTTTATATAATACTCGATCTGCTTAAGAAGCAGAAGACTGAAGAGGTCACAAAAATAAGGAGGAGAAAGATTTAGGAATTTACGTGTTAGAAATAGAATAGAATACGGTCGCAAAAAATAGTTAATTGTAGAAAATCATAGTTCGAAGTCTCCGAATTAATATTAAAGGGCGGAAATTAAATGTCCGCCCTGTACACTATTTATTATTCCGAATTGAAAGCAATAATCTTGTCTAAATATGAACCCTCAAACCCAAAGCAAAACCGAAATATAAAAATTCCTGACATCATATGATATTTTCACACCAAATTGAATTTACTTCCCCTTAAGATAATATACCTCAATACAGGACTTGATGTTCAAGAATTTTTAAAATTGTGTGAAAAGTAGTTTTGCACGTACGCTTTCATGTCTTTAAAAATTGTGGTTCTTCTTCCGCTGATTAGATTCGTGAAAATAATAATTATTAAAAATATCTTTGGATATATCCAACTGTTCGAAGAAACATATACGCCGCCTCAGAAACATTTCTGGGCTTCAGGATAATTTCTTAAAGTTTAGAAAACTTTCGAGTCCAATTCAATCCTACTTCATTTCCGATTGCCCAAACTTAATGCACTGAAATTTCGTAAGGTACTACCCACTTATTGACTATTCAACTCAAAAAAGGTAAAAAGGTTAGGTGCGAGCGCTTTAGAGAAATGAGGAATTTCCCGATTGGGCGAGGAGAATAGGTGCCCGCTTGTCAAATCGGTTCTAGTCTTAAAATGGTAACATTGTGTTAAGGCTCACAAGCGCTACTAATAACTATTAGTGACCAAAAAATTTAAGTCGGCTTTTCAAATCTTCTGAACTGGCGCAATGTCGTTATTCGGTGCTTCGTGCGAGGAAGACAGCTTAAAACTGATTCGTGGAAGCTGTATTGAACTCCAACTGAACTATATGAAGTTGAAATAAATTCAATTTGGTGCGATAATATTGTATAACGTTGATAAAAGTACATTGACATTAATGCTTGGGACAGCCCCTGTATAAAGAGATATCGAAAAGCTTTGTAAGTTTAGCACTGCCTAAAGTTCGTGTTCTCATACTTAGAAAACAACAGAGAAAATCAGCAATTAATGTGTTCAAGACAAGCAGACAAATGACAAGCGTATCGAGGAAATAATAAGCAAATGCCAATAGCAAAAAGCCCTAGCCGCGGAAGCAAAACTCGGATGGTCTCTTCACCTCAATCTGATTTTCCAAATTCACTTTCATTTCTGCTTCTCCAATTCGACGCTTCTTCATATCCAACTGCAGCAAGCGCTGAAATCGTAAAATTAAAGGTTGTTAAAAGCCCTGTCGGGCATCGTCATCATAATAGAAGTAACAATGGAGAGTTTTACGACCCGATCCATAATAGAATATGTATGTTATAGGTACTCCTGTACGTAGGTATATGTACAGGGCTAGTGAATCCAACACCCCGACCAGATAGACACGGGGTTTGATTTTGGAAACTAATCCAGGCTACACCTAACTTTTTCGTATTATTGGATTGGAAATATACAAAACATTCTATTACTGAAACGCTAATAGAATATTTTAAGTAAACAAAGTAAACATTTCGCAGTTCGGGTATTCAATACTAAATTGAGAAACTCAACTCATATAACAAGAGCCAGACCCAGAGATCAGACTCTACAATATCAGACTCCAGATTCTGCTAGAGTCGCAGTTTTCACCGGAAGTCTTGCCGTACACGAAAATAATTAAGCCGATCAAAATGAGCATCAACTGAAACCATTCGAAATATTTGAACTAATTTCGAGATCAAATGAACGGTGTTCAATTGAAACATACAATTTTCGCTCGACAAATATTTGCGAAATTGAAGGACGGTGGATTCTTGTGGTCAATTTTTTGGAGCTGCTCAACCTCAATAGAAATATGTACAGTAACTTGAATAAGTAACGAATTGATAAGGTTTGCAGTTCTCGTGTTGGAATTACCAAGTAATCTAACGATTTTATAGCATGATTAAATTAATAATGGGGTTAGTACTGCATAAGCTGTCCTCCTTTTACAGTGTGTTACCGTTTACACGTAGATCTACGTTCTGTTATGAATTCTCATGATAAACTGAAGTGCGAAATAAACACAAACCGTTGCAGTTGACAGAAAATTACGTTCGTCCTTTCCTTACTGAAATTCCCCACTTTAGACCAATTTGTGTAGACATTTTACTCAACCAATTCTCTCGCAAATAGAAATTATTGACTGTATTGTCAAGAAACTAAATTGTGACTAAAAATGTTGGGAGTGAC
>JAQGCB010000602.1:0-20256 GCA_034698835.1 Protaphorura tricampata
GTCTGTAGCATACTTTGCATAGACAGACATATTGACAGCGTGATTAATATCCCGGTTAGTGTTCCATCACTTCACTTCCACACTACACATTCTCTGCCTGTGAGGAAGAGTTAATGATTTTATTTTTAGAATGAGTTTTACGGTCAGGTGTTCCTACAAATTTCCAATTGACCTAGTAGACAGTTAGACGAACTTACTGGTACATTTTTAGCAAAACGCAACTCTTGCAAAATGTGGCAGAAATATTTTAGAGCATGCATGGGATGGTCAGAAACTCAGAAAAGTTTCGGGCCAACCTGATTGAAATCTCTATGTAATGAAGCAGGTTTTGAAATATTTGCTGGATGTTGCAGAGGTTTTGTTATTTTGCGAGTATTCCACGAATACCCATTCTAGATTCTAGTATCATAGTTTTGGAAACACTCGTATGAAGGGGGATTTATTATTACAAGAATTCCACTCTCTATCAAGGGTAATCAAAAATGACTGAAGTCTGAAAATCTGAGCCAATACAATATAGCATATTTCGATGAGGAATTTTGGACTGTGGCTCACTAACCACTATATATACTTGTTAAAGTATAGAATACCTAAGCAAGCTTCATACAATAATTTGAGCGTCATATGGAATTTGGCGTAGTAGGACCACCGATACATCGCTGCTATTGTTTGTTGGCTGGCATGTGCAGAAACAATAGAGACTCCAAATCAGGATTCCATATATCCTTTCCCTCTTGTTCAAAATAGGGAATAAGGCCTCCAATTTTAACGGGCCAATTTGACCAAGTTTCCTCTTCCGAAGATTTCCATGATTCATTCCATGAGTGATTTTGATTCCATTTCGACTCACTACGTATTCCAAGTGTTCATGTTAATTAATTCTAATCTGAGCTTAGGCCAGGCCCAGTGTGTAGAGTGGGACTACGATTCGCCACGGTCATTATCATTTATTTTATTTTTGTCCATTGAATCTAAATCGAAGGCTATCATGGCATGGCGTGGCATTGCATTGGCTGGCATAGCAGGGAACCCACAAATAAACCCTTGACGAAAATTATTTTTTTAAGGCACGCAAGCTTTTTGTTTTTCAATATGTATAACGCGACTACCACGACTCACCCCTTCAGTCCTTTTCGGACAATCGTGACGCAAGACGCAATTCAAAAATAGACTGTTCAAGTGAGGAATTAAAAATCGGTCTATTCATTTTGTACGCGAATAAAGTACTACAGATACATTATGTTTGCACTACTGATTAGTTTTCACTTTTGAAGTTGCTGGATAAAAAAGTTTGCTCTTTTTATTTGAACGTTTGTATTGTCAATATCAATAAGTTTTTGTGAAATGGACGAACGATAAAAGTGTTTTGTATGAAGGATAATCGTGAAAAGAAAAGTAAAAGTCCCATTCCCATCACTCAAGTGTTAAAACGACCAAGTGTTCTCGTTCAGGGAAAACATCCACATTTGAAGACATATGTTGTGAATTTATTCTCCCGGGTATTAACACCGAATCAGTCCCAATACAAAGGTAAATCCATTTCATTCCATTCCATGTTCTTTTCCTGTTTCTAAACAACTGTTTCCAGGTGGGCTAGGTAGAATAGTGGATAGTCATGAGGATTTATTGATTCAAAATTATGGATCCGTCATAATAATGCTTACGCATAAGTGTAATGAATAATATACAGGGTGAGTCATAATCGTCAGCCTTACAGATCAGCGCATTTCCTACATTTCAATTTTGCTTCGATACAATAGTATCACTTCAGGTAAGTGTACAGTGTAGTGAGTGAAATGTTATGAATCACCCTGTAAATTATTAGTATCCGGCAAGCCCTAAGCCCAAAACTCATTCTAACAATAAGTCGTTTTTGGGTTTGCTGGCCAGAATAGGAGTTGGTAGGCGGGTATTACTCGGTTTTTTGTTCCTTCCTGGTTTGTGTACAATTCCTTTGTGTATGTATATAAAATATAGTTCAATGTTCTCTCGTCCAACAAAAGTTCAGAGTCATAAAATTGAACGTTGGTGTTTGGAGTCCCGTCCCGGCACCCGGTTTCTGTTTATTAATGCCGGGCATCCACATTTGCATGCAAACATACACATGCACTTTCCCTTTTCACGTTCAATGCCTTGACTTTGGCTTTGGCTTCGATCGCCATACATACAAGTACATAGGCGTACGTGTATGGCTAACGTTTATATTTGTCTTGAGTTCCTGTTCCTATCCTACTACTGCTACTACTACTACGACGTATTAAGATTTACGGGGAAAATACCCGAATCCGGGTAGTAGCCTAAGCTAGGCTAGGTTCTGTCAGAAGATAAAAGTTTCTTTGCATTGCGTCTGATTTTTCTGTCTGTCCATGCGACTGACTGCTTACACTTATGTGGTACTTCTTATTTGGCTCCACGTGCTCACCAGCTCTTCCAGTACCCATTGTCCGGTTCGGTTGGTCTGACGTTTCATTCCTCCGACCCTTTATTTTTCCCTATTCTGTAATACGAGAGCTTTTACTACTACAATTTCCATTGCCAAATGTGAGACAGTGCTTAGTCTCAGTTTCAGTTTCATCTTCGTCTCTGTCTGTGACTGTGGCCAAGATTCCCTACGGATTTTGGGCAAATATTGAAGAATCTCTTTAAATCTACGCACGCACGTACATAAAGTCTGACCTGATTTATCTTCGTTCTGACGATGAGTGCCAATGACGCATTTTGTAGTGTGAAATATTTTTTTGCACTTATTTCTTCTTGACTGAAATTGAAGTAGTTAGACAGACTGAAGAGATTTTTGAAAAGTCAAAATACTGTACAAATTGACGGCCAGACCACTAACAAGATGTTCATCTGTTCCGTTGTGTGGGTGCCAATGTGGAAATTATTGAATTATACTCAACTACCTCTGCGTCTGCCATATTAAATCAAATGTGTGACTGACTGTGACTGCGTTTTGTGCAATGAATAGAATTTCCGTATAAAACCTTCTTTTTTTTGTATTATTGTGAATGTGCAACATTTGGAAACACTTTCCCTCTTGAGGTTAATACTTGGTTGGTACGATTTCTTGAGAACTGACGACGACTCTTGACGACTGACTCTTGAATTTATGATTATTATTATTCAGTCAGTCAGTCATTCGGGCTTTTGGACTCAGTCAGGCATTCAACATCCACAAAAGCTACATAGTTCCCAAAGCACGAAGTTGCCATTAAAATTGCTTAGCAACAAATGATGAGATGAGGGTCTTTCAGCTTCTTAATTTTTCTCTCGTACTGCTACCGCATTCGTCTGCAACATGGTATCAATTACCTTTCTGACTCTGACTGAAGTGCACTTAGGAAATATAAATGAGGCTAAGCTTTGTACGTACGCACGTCTGTGAGTAAGGGCATCTCAGATTTCAAATCTGGTAACAGTTTTAAGGGTGTGTATTTGATATTTTTGAGGGAAAAAGGAGAGAGATGTTGCATGCCGGATTCTGTTCTGGTTTTATTTTTCTAATTTAACAAGGAAGCGATTTTACATGTTAAACTTAAATGTTCCGTGCATTCAATTGGGTTGGCTTTGAGTTGATCTAGTTTTTACACGAAAATTGGTTTCCTTGTAAGTAGAAAAGGGTGGATTCTTCACTACCGGGATTTTTCTGAGATTTTTCCAAACAAAACAGTTATCGGATAGGGAATACACAAGGATGTGCCTTGCCTTCCAGCCAACCCACCGAGAAATCTTAACTTTCGTTAGTATCATAGATCTAATCTCATTTTTTTAAAATGAATGAATGAATGAGAGAGTTTGTTCCTGAGGACGGAAGGCAGGAAAATAAATGACACGAGTTAATGTTTTTGGGTTCGTGCCAATACTAAAACAAATAATTGTTCCTCAGAATGTTAATATAACTGGAATGGATGAACCCCGAAGAGAGGACAAGTTGTTAGTGTAGAAAGAGTTACTCACGAGTTACTATTCAACCGTTCAACAACAACGCGACGTAGCCACAATTTTGTTACAACTTACTTCCGAGTTCAGAGTAGCTAGACTAGACGTACTTCACATATTTCTACTTCCACTTACAAATTCGTATCACGTGACGACTCTGTTGAAAGACAAGTGAGGTTTCTCAAGTCCAAATTTCTGTGTATTTTCGGGGATTCCGAAATTTTACACAGAATCCACCAACTATCCACTATTTGGTCGAAGACAGAGTTTGTGAAATATGTTGTTTTGGAAAATGAGTAGGAATAGAACCCAGGCCCTCCCGGAATTAGCTACTCCGGCTTAAGGTGGTCCAGTAATTTCTAACAATGCTATTGATATTGAACAGTTCCTGAGATTTAATGACCCCAGTGCTAGTGTAATTGACCCGTTCCGTTCCATACTCTGTTCACGATGTCAACATTAGATATAGAACTAGAACTGCACAAATTCAGCGGAGTCCGTAAGTTCAACTTAAATGTTTGAGAATTGAGCGTATAAATTTTTAAATTCGCATCGCATGCAATCTTGAATGTTAGAATTTGTTAAGGGTTAATATTTCTGAATTTGTACATTGGTAGACTGACTGACTGAATAATATTTGAAAGTGAATGAATACATTAGATTACATCCCTTTTACTACGTGAGGTGATCTTCCACACTTCTATAAGCAATCTATGCATGCTATGTATGATATAATATTATTTGCATTTGGACTACATTACAAAATTATACTTATACGCCATGATCTGTTGAAACCTAGCTTGGCATGCCATGCCCTAGCCTTGAAACTTTGAAAGTTCTCAAATGCGAATGCACATACATACGATAGTGCAAACTTTTTGACTTGGAAAACTTATCCACTTCTGGAATCTCATTCAGTTGTCCAGGAGAATCCTCCGTTGACGTGTCTGCAGATCTTTCTGACTTGACTTCCGTACATGTACAAAATTAAATTCAGCTGTTTCTCTAGCGTATCGGATCTATCGTGTACGTGTGTTAGGTGTATGTGTAAACGTAATAGTGCCCTTGGCATTTATATCAAAATTCAAAACCACACATATGCCAAGACCAAAACCAGATTATTGAGCTGTTCTGCTGCATTCACTTACAAAATTATTCTCCAGAGACTCAATAATTTAACCTTTGGAAATGAGTGCGGCATATTTTACATATTTTCCATGAAAAAACTTGGAATGTACTGATTCGGGATACCATTGTTGTGTATAAGCAAAAAATGTGAGGTAGTCGAAAAATCTGGCATTTATTGTTGTTGTCGTTGTTCCCTTCTGGTAGCAGTTCCATCTGCTTGGAATTCTCATTATAATTGAAAAAACAGATTGAAATCCAAAGGAAGATTATAAAATGTTGCTTATATTATTTATTTGTCGAAACGAAGTGTTGTGAGACGTGTGAGAGTGCAAATTTTGCAAGTTTTTTTTGGACGACATACGCACGAAACCCCAAATCTGCGGCAAACTAAGAGAGACTCGACTTGACTTGTTATTCTGTCACAAAAATATACATTACTACACACATATTCGTGATTTTTGGACACAAGGTTATCAACACTCATTCTCACGGTGGACGCAGATGTATGTGTGTAGTTTTTTTGTGCAAACTTTTGCATAAATATACATATATACTTTGTCAACGAAACGTCTTCGCTCATGTCGTGCTTCTGAAGCTGCACCCAAAAGGACGGACAGGACAGGATTATTATTAATCTCATCTCCCAAAGTGACTGTATAAGATGAAATGGAAGAAGTTTGAATAAAAAAATGTGCTTAGGGATTTTTTTGTATATGCAAAGACGACGAAATTAAGAAACATTTATAATCAGGAGCTGCGGCTGTTGCTGACATGTCCTTGTAACACACTGCAGTGCACTGCCGTCTGTAATTTACAATTGCAGCGACCCTGTACTTTAGTTAATTGCAGTTTTGGTGCAATGGGATTTCCTAAAAAAAATTAATTAAGGATTTCAATCCCTCTGGCCTCATATAAATATTAGTACTACTACCTTGTGCAACGAAACGAGTTTATATCTAAATGGTAATTTTGACACTGGGCGACGACGGCACTACTATGGATTTGGAGAATAAACTTGGAACTGGATCCATGTCGTCGAGAGGTGATCGAGATCGTAACAATGGATTAGAAAATCAACACCGTGTGAATGCATGGAGTGAGTTTGGTTTAATATGTTCAAAAATAAACACTAAAAAAATCAATGTTTGTTTGTGTGAAATTTGACCGAAACACGTGGCAGCACACTCGCGGTCCTGGTTTTTCGTTCAAATCATTAATTTGACTGGATGATTTAGTTCTGACTTCTGAGGAAACTTGATCGAAAACTCAGAAGAGTCTCTGGGGACTCAGTTGGGTTGGTTGTTCGATGTGACAAGGACTAATGAGAACTAATTTGAAAAGCATGGCATTTGTGGTGCATTAAATTACACTACTAATTAAGGCCCGACTCTTCCAGTGTCGTCTCTTGTCTCTGCTTAAAAGCTTCCGAAATCACCGTTTGGATTTTTTACTCCCGCACTTGGCTGCATGGCCACACAGTCCAGATTCTAGAATCGGAAGTGAGCTTTTGAGGTAGAATCGATTTATGTCTAAGAAACCTCAAATTTTACGGAAGAATGTGTTGTAGGAATTCTATAGATAGCCTTACATTTACTTCAATTGCAGAAGTTTCTGACGAAATTGTGAGAAAAGATCAGACAGCATTTCGTATATGTATAGTTTTAATCCTATGTATTCTTCGGTCAAAGGAAAATCACTTTGCAACTCCATGCACGTTTTCGCAATCCCCTACAATCATTTGCTCAAGTTGTGCCACACGCATTTAATACAAACGTCATGTTTACAAGCTGGACCAGCTAAAAATAATTTCTTGTTCAACCTTGTCCAGCAACATTGCGCAGTGACCTAATTGTACAATTGTGTTCGTAATTAAACCGACACAGCAGGAACACTTTACTTTTATGACGAAGCAATTAGTTTACTTCACCATGCATATACACAAAGCTATAGTCTAAATCGTTGCATGCTGTAAATCTGATTAATTGGTAAAATCATCAAGAGCATATAATTAAAAGTGAAGATAGTGTGGACGAGTGACATAAGTATAATCTGATGGCGTGAATTGCATTTAGTTTCTAATTAAACCCAAGCGGAACCAAATTCAATATTCTATGTAATCCAGTGCAAATGCAGGAAACGGTCATCATCTAAACCTTGACTTTTGACACTAATTACTAATTTGCACTTGGAATTGGGATATGAAGCTACTCTGGGAATATAATTTCGTGGTTAAATCCCATATTAAAGAGGAAAAACAGACTACGTGAACATGGAATGGGAGTATTATCTACTTGTTCTTCCTCTCCTCATTAATATCTCATCTCAAATCTCATTTGTTTTGGCAAAAAAGCAACATTTGCTGAATGTAAAATCCCTTAATGTCCCGACCCGGCTGCAAGGCCGTAATTTGAGTCGTCCTCATTGAAATTTAATCTGGTGCAGAAAACTGCACTGGCGTACATTTCAGATTCGATTACTAAAAGTTTATGAGACTACGATTCTCTGTAACTTCGTTTCGGAACACAATGCTGGTGCATTATTGGATTTTTGTTAGGTTTAGCCCGGATTTGCACTCTTCATGTCTTAGGGCACCAGCAAATCAGACAATGTATATCAAGTGTTTCTTTTTGTTTGGGTCAAGTCACCGAATCAACACTGTTTTTTAACCCTGAGGCTTATTACGTTGTTCTATCCCGGAAATCGCAAGATTTGTTTCTATTTTGTAGAACATGGGCCGCCTTTTCAGGTTTTCTGGGGCGAAAATTCCAAAAAAATTTAACTTATAAAATAATCACACCCACTCTGGAGTCAATGCCGAGACATGTTGAACGCATTTGGCCTGATTCAACGTGCTACCCGCGACATATCCCTGAAGATATTCTTTTCGTAGAGGCGCCAGACCCGTCCTTCCTGCATTTGCACATAAAATGCGCTAAAATCCGTCGTTCTGTGTGTCGTGTGTGTGTGTGAACGTCACTTCTTGCAGAATTTATTTCAAGGCTTTAATGGTTATGGTTTCGGCTTGGTCATGGGGATAGTGATGCTGATGGTGGTGATAACGATGTGATGGGATGAGAGTAATTTTTTTTGTTATCTTTTTTTATCCACTTATACTCAAAGATTCTATTTCCCCATTGAATTGTTTTTTTTTGCAGACGAGATGCTGGAGAATGAGAATGAGACACTACGGGAAAGAGTTGGTGATCTTGAGAAGAAAGTTTATGAGCAAAGAGATGAAATTCTGTGTTTGCGTGCAACCCTGGCAGACGTACTTCGTCGGATTACAAACCTTGAAGGGACAAGAGGTAAGTAGTAATACTTTATTTAAACTCTGACTAAATCTTTAAGGATAAGAAATGATATTGATACAAGGCAAAGGTGAGCTTTAAGCTCATATTTTATGAACATGACCGACCAGGATTATCTTTTTGTCATTGTCATTTTGTCATGTGTGGTATATCAAGATTGCTTAGTGCCAGGTTGTACAAAATCGATAACTCGTCAGGTTTTTGAGATGATATCTCATAAATCTTCTTAACTGGACAGGTGCAATCAAAATGTGATTGACTTTTAACTAGGTTTTGCTTTTACCGCCTAGTTTTTGGGAGAAATACGTACGTAGAACGGCTACAGTACAACAAAGAGCTACACAGTCGTGTAGTATTCTAGCGTGGGAACCAGAACTGCTAAGCTAGATCATGATCATTTTGCTGAAGTAGTATTAAAAACCAGGTTCAAAATTTTAGCGTTAATTATCAGTACAAAATTTTTACCGTGTAAGTTAATTAGTGGTGCTATAAAAGAGGCAGCATAAGAATGCATTTGGTATACGTTACCTTTTCGGGCTGTGGGCGAAGTTAAACAGACTCAAGACAAATGTCGTGTTAGTTTGATTAGGAAGAATCCTCTAATTGTCACCGATTTAATATAATGTAATATCCGGTCTACAAACAACGAGTGTCTTGTCTGGTATGTGTGTACAATAATTTTAACATGTGAGCCAATAGAGTTGTGTCGCAGATTTATAACATCGGCCAGGCAGTTTATGATTTTATCAGAACGGCATAAGTGCTATATTTAAATTAATGACATTTATGGAATGGTGCAGGGCTTTGGGCGTGTGTTTATAGTAATGGTGACCATTATTGAGAGAAATTCCCATCTGGAATGCTCAGCCTGGTTGAGCAAATTTAATAGTCTTAAAATCTTGTTCATGTTTGCAATTACCTGGAATGACTCTATTGAACCAACTGCAGTTGCAGCCGCAGTTGGAATCTCTCTCAAGTATGTGTATCAGGAATTTTAATCCGAATGCTTCAGGATCGGTTGCATTGTATTGACACACATTCTTATTCTGCCCTGCCATTACCATTCCAGGCAGTCTCTGATAAATTGCTTTACTATCAGTCTACCTTCTGAACCTTGTCCAGCAAATAAATCCCCTTTCATTGGATTTCGTTTTATATAGGGTGCGGCACAAACTGCACAAATAGGTTTGACATTGAGTCGAGTGCTATAGATTTTCTGATAAAAGTTGAGTTCTCAAAGTTATTCTCTAGAATGTGAGTTCTAGTGAACAATACAGAGGAAATCAGAAGAAAACAGAGTTCAGTTCAAATAGAAATGTATAAACTGAAATCTCATCTGTAGTAGTTCTTTGTATTCTGGAGCATGTGGAATTTATGTTACACTGTTCGGATTGGCCTGCATTTTACAAGGGAACCACTTCACACGTTAAACCCAATATTAATTTCAATATTTATCAAACAAGGAATTAATTTCGTATGTAAACTATGCCTTCATCAGAATTAACGCCTGAAATATGTAATTTCGAACTGGGTAGGTGCTACAGGAAAAGTGGCTTCCTCGTCAACATTTTAAAGCCAAGTTTTGAAACAAATAAGGGGATTCCACCTTGTTGACGTTACATTGCGGATTGTTTAGGGAATTTTATTGCAACGACCACAGCCGCCATGCCATTTGTCTAGTTTAAGTGACAGAAGGAAACCTGATGTCGTTTATTAGGAAAAAGTGTCACACAACAGGGACATTGCACAGAGTTTTTGTAGTAATGGTTGACTTAACTTCTTATTTCCTGTTGGAGTTGGAATTGAAGAGGTTCAAAAATGTTGGGGGAGAACTGCAATCCGCGGGCCTACCAAAAGTAGTAAAGACCCAAAGTCTTAACGGCACAGCTTTGCTAATACGACAGGAATTATTTCACATTAACACTATTGTTTATTTTAGTTAGTACAGTACTGGGTGGTTCATAGTCGCTTGCGCCAACACTACAGCTAAATAAATGAGTGCTAACTCTGAACGAAATATTGTATGAACCACCCTGATTTGGAGTGAGTGCGTTCGTATCCATACAAAAATGTTGTTCTGTGAACCTGACACGTACAAATTAACTATTCATACAATTTTATTGGATTTGAAGTAAAAAAAAATAAACGCACAGCTCAACTTGACTTGACTTGACTTGTCTGATTAACTTTTTGATTGGCTTGTCAACATTGTTGAATACATTGCATTGCAATATAATGAAATGAAGTAACGGACGCGGTGTGGCCGGGTATCCTTGAACTTGTCTTGAGACGGAAATCAACTTTGAAAACATCGTGCAATTTTATTGTACGATGTATTTGTTGTCGGAGGTGCTTGTAAAGACAACCGCTTTGTGTGTGGTTTCATTAATCAGTTGCACTTGAGATTTAGGATACCATTTGAGAGATTTTATGCTCAAATACTTCACAAACAAGTTTCACGTATATACGGAACGCCCACTACGTACATATTTGTATTTGTAATACCATAAATTTGGACTCCGTGGGTTTAAGAGAACTTATGAAATCCATTGCTTTTGTTTTTAAGCTTTTAATTTAGTGTAATTCGAATGCCTTGTAGAGAAGATTTGACGATTAAAATTCGAAAAGGTGCGAGTGAGACTAACTTTTCCGACAACCACAATTGATGACCACCCGCCAAGCCAAGCACACTCATGTTTGATTTACATGGTTCTATTTTCAAAAGCGTTCAAGATTGGAAGATTTTTTTTAATCTGTTGCCATTCTTGTTCAAACTTTCTAAAAGTTGAGGAAGGTTTTGACAACTTGACGTCTGTAAAATAAAATATGAATATAGTCACGACTTTTTTAGATTTTTTAATTGTTTATGGTCAAGAATTCTTAAGGTTAAAGAATCCTGATATTATGCATTTTGGGAAGGAAAGGGTAATATCTCACCAGGAAATAAATTCTTCGAGTGTCACAAAAATTAGTTGAAGTCTGTACGCAAGTTCATTGAACCCATAGGGTGTTGTAAATATGAAAATGCTTGGCATGAATATACAGAATGCCATCTAAATTATTACGTATGACAAGTTTAAGGTTATGATTATGGAATAGGGATGTCAGAGAGGTTTACATTGTTTCAAGAAAAGCATTAAAGTGAGGATTATAAGACAGAGAGCATTATGCACTGCTAATAACGTGTCCGGCATCAAGAATTTCAAGATCAAAAAAGTTTCAAAGATTTGGAAAAATACTCTAAGTATTCCCACGTATTTCAATAATATATGTAAATGTAACATGATCTCCTGTAAGAATAAAGTGTGAGGAAGTATGGACGATGGATAGCATGTTACCTCGTCCTATTGGCACTACTTCGTGCGTAAAATGTAGAGAAATGTCAAAGTCAAGTTTAAAATGACCTGTCTCAGGATGTGGTTTAAGTTACTGGGCTGAGAAATACACGACCACATTTGTATTCGTGAGAATCTTTTCATTTTTCCAACACTACCATTACCATTGTCTTACTATTTAACTTTTCTACATTTCCCTCGGTCCTCTACTCTAGATTTACCTTTTTTCCAATACAATATATTCCTTGGGTCTTAGAAATATTCAGTTGTAGACATTTGCATGATCGAAACACGACTCACCGATCATTCAGATTGATCGAATGGAACAGGGTGGTCTGTAAACAATTTGAAACACCTATTCTGCTTGAGCTGATGTCAAATATGAACCAGCCTGTGTAATATGAGTAAAGAAACACGAATGAACAATCATTCGGATTGAATTGATTGAAGTGGTTCTTTCTAAATTGGACAGCAAAAATATTGCTGTACATACATATAATGTTGTTCTTCGTGTTTGAACTTTTACTTGACCCCGACCTAGACATTGAGACTGAGACTGGGTCACTCGTGGAAAAAAAACGTAACAAATTGCTGCTATTGTCTTTTGTATTGTGTATTGGCAAGAGCATGCATGCCTAAACATTGTTATTGTTTTTGATTATCCTCTTCCCTGAACACCCTAATCCATTTTACAACTTACAATCACATACATGATACATGCATTCATTATAATTTTGAAATTACATTGTTGTGAATGTGCATTGCATCGAAGAAAATTACTAAAACACGTATACATACTTCCACCAAGAGGTGATCGCGGAGACAATCAACGTGCAATTATTTTAAACTAGGTAATACATGGGTGATTTGAAATTGCGGAAAACGAGAGCAGTATATACGTTGTTGTTGTTGCTGGGCATTTAGAAAGCCACATTTACCAAATTCGAGTGATTAAATTATTGTAGTGACTACTGAATGGGAATGACAACAGCCAAGACGATTCTGTCAGCTGACATATAATCATTCTTAAAAGCCAAGCAAGCACTAATACATATTAAATGACTATTGCCATCAAACACAACACATTCTGGACTGGACTGGTATGCTAGAAGAGTTGCCCGCCAGTCTGACTGAATACGATGAAAGTTTCATAATTCCATTGTTTTCCTTCATTCAAGCGTGGACGACTGAGTAAATTGGTATTTCTTCGATTGCTCCATAAATGATTCATCGACCCAGTCCAGTCTCTCAATGTCAATATTGTTTATTTATATACCTCTAGTATGTACCCGACAGGCTTTACGCCGTTTGCTTTTGACGCACTTAAGTTAACGTAGGGTGTCTCAAACGTTAGAAGTGACAGCAGTTTTTAGTATACTTCCTCAATAGCACGGCATGAGTCAGTAAGAAACTGACTCACGTTAATTGGTTAGATTTTTGGAGTTACGGACTGAACGATTTATATTCTGAAGTTGGTGCACTTTAGCATATAGTATTTGTTGTTAATATATAATTCAGGGGTGACCCTCATGATTATTCTTGCATGTTCGGTAATACGGGTCTGAGTTTTGCTGATGGGTCACTCTTTCTCAGCGGAAGTTTCCACTAAAAGTAGGAGGCGTGACATGGAAGGGTTACATCATAGCATTTATTAGCTATTCGCATGCAAAAATATGGGTCCTTTATAGTTCAATATCTGGACGACTCATTTCTGTGCAATAACTGAAGCGAGTCGACACGACAGTCCAGTTTTATCGCCCAGTCTTTGTACAAAAGCAAAACTGCAAGGTTCACAGTTTCGGTTTCAAATTCTTGTCCTGTGTGGTTAGATTTCCTTCGTTTTTACTAGTAAATAGGGATTACCAAAAATACGAAGCAGATAACTCTAGACGCACGGTGAGACAGTCCTAGGCTATTTGGGATTTCATTTGGATTTATTCCTTGGTGTAAAAATTTTACGACTGCATTGCATTATTCCGTCAGGGCTTCTTGTGGACCCAGCTAGGGTGTGCACTCACTCTACGTTTATTTTATGTTTATGTTTAGAACCGGAAATTGTACATTTCTGTCTATTTTAAGGATGATATTTTTTGTGTGGTTTAATGGAAAAAGAGAAATGAAGTTCTCGAAAGATTAACCGAAGAGGGAAAACAAACATTGAGATTGTAACTGTCAATTTTATTTTGGTATTTTCTGAAACAAGTTCTAGAGTGGGGGATCAGATCGGAAGTAGGGGAATTTGAGTGTAGGATAGAAATAGAGAGCAAGAAAAAATTAGACTGAATGACAGCTTTGATTTCGAAGAACAAGTTTTTCTTGGGGCTTCGCAAGGGAAGCATTTCAAGAGTCATAATGCTGTCCGATCAGTCACCCTAACGGCAGCATAAAATAAGCTAGAAGGGATTGAACCCCCAACACAGCTAGACAACAATGGCAATGAGTATGATGTGATGTTAGAATATGAGCTATAATATTAATTACTAATTAATTTTATTTGCAGGTGCACTCAGTGCGACACAAATCCCGAGTAACTTAAACAACCATCATCATTCCAATATCCAGTTTAAGGAACCAGCTAGTGGGAGACTTCGTCTTTATGCGACAAATTCAGACCCTTCACGGGGAGACTGGAGAAGAACTGGTACACCGAATGGTCATGGTCATCAACCGAATTTGACAAAGTAAGTGAAGTCTCTTATTTTTGACACGTACGAATGCAAATGTAAGCGTATACTGGAAATAAGATAGATTCGTCGTTCATGAGGACCCGTCTTGAATTTATTATGCAAAATAGAACCACATTAATATCAAACGTATATATTTGAATTGTCAATCCGTGCACGCTAATTTATAAAAAGAATACACTCTCTGGGGATTTCCTATCCGAAACCTCCTTTGATGAAATTTTTTATGTATCGAGAAATTCATGGTAAGTTGTAAGTAATAACGCTGAGCAAAAATGTTGAAATCTCGTGACAATTTTTGCCACGATTTGTCGTCTCTATTTCCCTATTTGGGTAAAGCGTGTCTGGTGTATCTAAACAAACATAAGGTGGAATGTAAGGTTGCTAAAAATAAAAACTGGAAAAATCAACATATTTGTAACCGGGATCGAATCGTTAAACCAATTATCGTGACCACCAGATTTGAAATACTCATTACTGTACAATGCAACTTCGCAATCCACGAATAAACCTTCTTATTACCATATATATGCGCATACTGCTGAAACACAGGTGCACGTATAATAGTGACCAATTGAATTGCTAATTATCTTTTCTCTCGTGATCTAATGGAGTAAATGATTTGTATGTGGAAGGAATTCCCTAGGAATCCTTTATTTTGAAAATGTTGAAATCACAGTTGTGTACATAATTTAAATACATACGGTAGCTTACCTTGAACACTTGCCCAAACACACGATTTCACGCGCGGCTTTAATTTTAAATAATAGGAATGATTTTTCTTCTATCAATTATGTATAAAATCGCCACTAGGCGTTGGCAGGCAGGCGAGTCTCTTCTCCACCATTACCTTATCATCAACCAATTACGATAATTGCACCGTGTCATCGTCATCTCTTTACTTTCCTGACTTTTAGTATTGGGAAAGGGTACACATGGGCATTTTGGTAGGTAATGATTTGGTGGAACAAGACTCCGAGTGCATGCACCACCTGATTACCTACTGATTATGCTCACAAGTACCACGTAATTACGTAACGAAGTGCAATTGATTATTAGTAGCAGCCGTACCGCACCTGCTGACGATATTTCGGAGAATAATTACAGGTGACCACCTAATTATACCCTCGAGGTTAATTAGTTTATTTGTTTGGTTGATTTTCAGTCGTAGAGCTAATCATCATCAGTCCACTGGATCCTTACATTCAGCAGACAGTCACAGTTCCAACGGTTTGTCACCGTCACCGTCTCCATCACCTCACAATAATACTAGGGGTACTCCTTCTCCAAGAAATATCGGAGGTACGCACCCACCAACACCACCGACTCATCATCATAGAAACGGCACCGGAACCGGAACCAACGGTACACCTTCTCCGTTGGCTGCTAAACGTTGGAGTTCTACGAGTGACTTTAGTGCAAGTCCATCACTTTTTTCACACAGTGGAGCAATGGCTGTGAGGTAAGAGAAAAATTTGGTTGAGTTTTTCAGAATTTTTAAGTGTATTGCCTTCACAGGGTGGTTCATACGCATCATTTATCCCATTTCTTCAAAGCAAAATTCTGTAGAAAATTCAAGGTGAAGCCATTGTTAAGATTATGAACCACCCTGTATGTATACATTTTTCTTATTAGCTCCCGCTGGCGAGTGATACATTACTAATCCTAAGGAGAGACCTGTTTTTTTTCGTGTTTATATACTAATTAAATAACACCGTCTCGAGTTCATTAAGTCAGGAAACAGTCCGTGTGATCTTATCTTGTGCATGAAAGAATGGATGAATTATTAAATAGTGTCTTTTACAACCATGTGAAACTGATTTTTGGCTCAAGTTCGCCTAAAGCATGGTTAGATTTGTTGTTTCAAAACCTGTTTTAAACCAAACACACCTGTTCTGTTCAATGTGTGTAAGACTTGTCTGACGATGATCGGTTGTGAAGTGAATTTGAATTGTGGATTCTTCCGGCATTTAATACCCTCAGACGAGCAACGAGCTTCTCAGTTTGTATGAATTAAGTAACTCAGGCAGGATCGTAAAATTGTTACCGCTACGAGTATATACATAGTCAGTCAATAGTCAAAGGGATTTGCGAATTGCGACAAGTGCAGAAGTGCATGTAGTAAGTAGTATTTGCATTGTACTTGAAAAATCCCATACACCGTTTTACATCGTCACTGTTCATCACTCACTCTGCATATGGGTCAGACTAGACATGAAATGATTGACTTGGCCCTAGCATATTAGCAGACATTTGAAGTGGGTTGTTCAGTTTATGATTTTACGATGATTTACTTATTATACCGGTTAATAGTCAAAATTGAGGACTTGAATACCATGAAACAAAAAGGAGAAAAAAAATATTTGGAGGACAATTCACCAAATTATAACGAAAAATTCTGTTGTGGCAGAAAAATTTAGATTTTACTACTGGTACTTCCGAAATACACATTTTAATGTAATTCAATATTTTTTTAGTACATGTTAAATTCAAATCAGAAATTGTCGAGATCTTGTACCCATGAATATGCACTGTGGACACTGAGGAGAACTTATTGACGTGGTACTTGTAACCTGGTTTGTTGTTGGTTTTATAACAAAAGAATTGCAATTTAGAACGTAATAGTAATACGGAAGGTAACAGGTGTCTTGTACAACACGGTTCGGGAGACACTTCACACTGCTGCAGTGTGCAAAATTAGACTTTGTTGATGCACACGACAGATATTGGCGTTGTACAACTGTACCAATCCATGCATTACGTACGATACGAGTTGCAAACGAAATGATACTGACGAAGTGTACACAAATGGTTGCAAAATGTTTTTTGCATTTCCTTATTCTTCAGAAATTCTGAATGAATTTATTACATTTTGGTTTCTCGGAATTTGATTTTCAACATTGCATTTGTTTAACTAGGTACTCTAATTTTCACGAAAAATATTGAAATGTCATATCAGAGCCAGATGCAAGTAATATATGCAGTAATTAGGAGTAGCCTAGTTTCTACTAGTATATGGAAGAATTAATTTGACTTGGAATTACATATATAAATTGTTCAAGAGGCTCGCACCCAGGGCGAAATTTTTTTATTGAGCCGATGATGACTATTACTTTTTGATCATGCTTTTACGTCTTAAGATTCTCCGGAAATTGTCAATAAGGCACAATGGCTAAGTAAATATTACCGTTTTAGCTAGCTCATTTTGCGTCGTTCGCCGCTTATCACTTTAAAAATCGGTTTAAGTATTACAAGTAAAATATTTGCAGGACTTCAGCAGCTAGTTAAGAAGCACTAATCTAATGCCATATGATTTGTTGATGTAATAATTAATCCGCACGAGTTTGATTTTTCCCTTTTTTTTATTTTTGTGTGTTTTCGCACTTCCAGAAATAATGCGACGGCACGTTCCCTACTAAACTTACACGTGAAATCATCAAACACTAGACACGGGTATGTATTTGCACCACATTTTATTTTACGCTTCAATTTTTTGGTTTATTAATTGCCTTCATTAATTCCATTCATCCTTTTCCTGTGTTTCCTTTTATCATTCGTTTACGTAATTGACTATTCGGACGTACTTAATATTTTATTTTACAGTTACGGTTTGGTAATGCTGAAAACACTGTAACATAAAATATAAAACTGTCCGAATAGTTGTTTACCAGAATACCTGTTTTTTTTATTGTTAATCACTGCACTTACCAACTCTACCCCTATCCTACCGCTTGATATTTATCAGATATTAATTGAATTTTGTAGAATTGTCTCAGTCGATCTACTACTAATTTGTCGAATTTTCCATACAGCACAAAAGATGCAACATTTAATCCTGATGAAGGAACCGTCCGTGTTTTTCTCCGTGGCCGTCCACTCAACTTGTACCTTCCAAGTTCTCTGGTTGAGAACTACAGTTTATCCAGAGTAGCTACTGCACCTTTGGCAAAACTTCGACTTGAATGGGTGTAAGTTATATATTTTATAATTTTTCTTAGGTTTCTTTCATCCTATTTGATTTTTATGTCTGAGTTTAGCTACAAACTTTAGCTAAACACCTTTTGTTAAGTAAACAAAGCAATTAATCCTTCCGGGGTCAACGGTAGGATTAAAAATTTGCTAATTGTTATAATTCAGTCAATGAACTGAAGCAAATTCAGTTTGGCTGGCACTCTGCAAACATAAATCACACTTGTGCTTCATGTAGTCCAATTATTCAGGATTACATCCTAAACTTGTTGGCTTGAGTTCATTGTTTTAGTACGATTTGTGTACTGCATAATATTATTTTCTACGCTTAGACAGGACAGGATAACATGATTCCTGGGAAGAAATTGCAATGTCGGGCAAATTTTTGAGTAGCTTGAGATTTGCTTGTCATGTTTTACAGTTGCACTTGCACTCGACTCTCAAAACTTCAAAAGTGAAAGATGTAATGTAATATTTGACACGAAGTCTGTAGTTTGTACGCTACTTGACAGGACAGATTAATCCATAATACACGTAGAAGAGTAAATACGAATATGTGCAAAAACTGCTTGTATAGCATAGCATTCTTAGGATTTAAAAGCTTCAAGATTATTAGGATTTTTAATATTTATGCAGAATTCGGTGGAAGGAATTTAGTTCAGTTGAGGTATTCTTACTAATTGAATTCTGAATCACAACCGCAGCAGCAGCCGTACAACTGAAGCCAGATCTCTTTCAAATTAACTGTTACAAACGAGATTAGCGATGCAAAGCGCCAAATCGCGGTTTACCTCCTGACTGACTTCGTTCTTGATAACAATTCATTTTATTCATCCATAATCATCTTATTTCATACAATTTTTGGCATCATTTGTTACAACCAACATTGCTGCGTTGCGATTTGCGATTGAGACTGCGATACTGTAAGATAAAGTAAAATATGTAGACCAAAATCAGATTTGAGCGAACTTGGTCTCACGAACACGATTTGAAGGAGTTGTACTTATACGTAGACATGGACGAGGACAAGGCACGTAGGACTGGCTTCTATTGTTGTATCGTTATCTTAAAACCAGCATTGTTTAGAACAATGTTTTAATGCAACATTGAACTTGAATTCAATTCAATTGGATTTGGTTTTGAGAATGGATTCCATTGTATAACATGTAAAAAAAATTTAGAAGCATCAATTGTGGCTCTCTTAAGTGCAAACCAGCATGTACTTCTAATTTTTCAAGTGCAGTGTATCTTATTTCTTTTTCATTGTTGGCTTCTTCTTTTATCAGCATATCTCAGAATCAGAATTAAGGAGGAATTGATTGAATAATGGATATGCTCTTAGCTGTAGTAGCCTGTAGGGCAGGGGATGAAGAACTTTCAAGTATTTCCTTTAAAATTCGTGCAATATTTTTACATACACAAACAGATACGGATATCGAGGTCGAGATTGTCGCTCCAATTTGTACTACTTACCCACCGGGGAATTGGTTTATTTTATGGCAGCCGTTGTCATTCTCTACAATTTGGAGGAACAACAGCAAAGGCATTATTTGGGTCACAATGATGATGTAAAATGGTGAGTTGTACTTTTTTTTCTCGAAAAAATCGAATGAATCGTTATTTGTGTGAATGATGTGATGTGTGCAGTCATTGACTTGTATTTCATTAAGGTTATTTGAGTTTAGAATATGACCTTGCGTTTTCTTAAAGAATGGATGTGCATAGTTATAACATTTTTCTTTACCGCTTGTCTTAATTGAGCGACCTAAAACGGCGCAGTCGATTTACTACATTTTTATGATGACATTCATGTTCAGGCCGACATTTTGCGGATATAAATATGGTCGCTGCTCTGTTTTATTAAAGTTCACTTAGAGCGGATTAAAAGATCGG
>JAQGCB010000603.1:0-20250 GCA_034698835.1 Protaphorura tricampata
TATAACATGAAAATGTTGCATTGATTTATCAATTAACAAAACTTTCCACTTGCCAATGTTAACTTTCTTCAAGAGTGATGTCTAGAAATCTTACCAATGAATAAATTATTAGTTTTTATACCACTGGTACACACAATAAACTGTTTTGAATCCTTTAACAATTCCTGAATTAATTATCAGTGAGAACAGACTTAAATTAAGACTCCAGTTTAAGCTACATTTAAAGGCATAATTACATTGCCAATATTTTGACCATACTCTGACTGACCTCCATTAGTCAAGCACAATAAAATTCTCTTACTTTCCTAAAATGATTTCCAAATATACTTTAAAAATCTACGAACTCGGTATAAATTATGGATACTTGTCAGGTGCGACTTCAATTTGGTATTATGGAGACCGTGTAAATTCTCACATCGAGTTAACCAATACAACATTATCCAAAGGAAGGCGATACTTTGCTATTTTACTGTCATCTTTGTCAACCATCATTGTTGTCTCCAGTTATATATTTTACCTTCGTCGAGAAGGATTTCATTTTAACCGGGAAGATAACATTTTCCAATTCTGTGTGATTTGTGCTTCTATCCTCTCAAATATATTCCAGTTGAATTTATTTCGGCGAAGGAATGAAATTCCTTACACAATCAATCAACTTTTGTATTTTTATGGAAAATTTGAAGGTACCACTTACAATATTTGGGCTTACATTAGTTTTTTTTTAAATTCTGGCTACTACTGTAATCGTAAGATTAATTAATCTGCTACTATTTACACTGTTAGGTAGACCAGGTGTCGGACGTGATTTTTCTGGGCCAGTGTTTGCAATTTTTTTAATGTCAGGGATATCAATGCCGTTGATATTGACAGCCCTTTATTTAAAACACTGCAAATTGCACATCTTCTCAGAAGCTTTCCCAATGACATGTTCCAATGTTGACAGCCATACCGGCATTGTCATTCTAACGAAAATTGGTTTCTGCTTTATTCAATGGAGTTTCATGAATAATGCGATGGGTGCCGCCTTTGTGTTTTGTATGGTAGTTTGTTCGTTCATGCTCCACGGCTTGCAATTCTCTGGAATATTTAGGTAAACTATTTTATGCAAAGGAAGAACGATCGATCCCTCAATAAATACTTCGTTCATTTTTGCAGGGAGATAGACTACACAAGCAGATCGAGAATCCAAGAATTCTTGAAATTGTATAACTGTTTGGAAATTCTAATCGGAAGAATCAACGAGTGCTTGGGTTCATATTCATATCCGGCCTACAAAGGAGTTTTAATGTCCGCTTTTGTGATTGCCGTGAATGCTGTTGTAAAAGCAGACCTTAGTTCAATCTTAAAACTCCAGTTGTTGTTCGTGATTGAATTGTGCACATTGGACTATTTTTTGACACAGTTATCTTGGATATTTGCAGGTCGAATTCAAGACGTCTTAAGTGTTATCCGGTTCTCAAATAACAAGGTCATTCGGAAAAGTATTGCCGCTTGCACCCCGGTAGTTGTTAATTTTGGCTCACTCGGTAAACTTGACCGATCCATGTTTCTCTTAATAGGTAGTTTTTTGATTGCAAACACTCTGAACGTTCTCCTCATGTAAAGTTGCATTGCAAATTGCAATGCAATGAAAAATGTCTGAAAAAAAACTACAATATTTAATGTGTTTTTTATAGACCTTTTATCCATTTTGTACACCTCAGTTCTAAAAAAATCCCAGCGTACCGTATTACTGAATTGACAAGTTATTATTCAGTAGTTAAGCAATAAGTTTTCTATACTACGAAGCAAAAATCCGTCTCTCAACATCGTTTTCAATTAAACACCTCAGATGACCGCATTCTACCATCTTGTAATTTACATTTTCTTAGTGTATCATTTCATTCAAATTAGAAAATTTTGGTATGTTCTGACTTTATTCAACAATCCAATGGTTTTGAAGCAGTTGTTAATTTATTGATGAAATAAATGAATTCAAATTATGTTCTCAGTTAGCTAGAGAAAATCGAACTTGTTGTACACATATCTTCAAGATGTCCATATTCGTACTTGAATTTGAAAAATCAAATGAAGAAAAAACGCTACGTTAAATGTTCATGTGGAGGTCATAAACGTCACGACATTATCCGTTGACAAATTATTGATTTAAAAATACAGGCGGACATCTCAATAAAACCAACCTAAAAACTTTTTATTTGTTTTTAAGTGTTTCACGTGTTGTACTCAAAATACATAAAATATCCTCCGTAGTATTAATAGAATGTCTTCATTTTTTCGCTGTTTTGACTCCCATGTCAATGTCAAATGTCAAGTCACGAAAATGAATTAGTATCACTTCAATCTTTGATGGTGATGGGTGCTTGGGCCACCCACCATTCATCATGTGAAATTAAAAATGCATACATTATGCTATATGTACAAGCAGTAGTTCAGTTTAGCTTCTGAGTTTAGGGTAAGTTTAAAGCCCACGTCAATCGATTTCCATAAAACCAATTGAACATTTCTTTTAGTACTTTGTACATAAAATTGTCGTGTCAGACAGTGATTAAATGTCAAAAGTACTCAATTAAAAGGTTGAATCGTTGATGAAAAATGCAATGATTGCTTACCTGTTATTTGAAGTTTGAAGTTCAAGTACTCAGAATTAATCGGTTAACCAAAAAGGCAATAAAAGGCCTAACACTCTCTCGAAAACTTTATTGTCTATTTCAGAAACTCGCAGACTTTTTTGTCCAAAATGATTTCTAAACAAACTTTAGAAATTTACCAGCTTTGTGTTAATTTGGGGTATTTGTCAGGTTCAACTCCATTTTGGTGGTATGGGGATCGTTCTTCTGCACAAATTGAATTAGTTAATTCTTATTTCAACAAATCCAAATGGTATTTTGCCATCTTTTTGTCGTTCATTTCAACAGTTATTACGACGAACAGCTACATTTTTTACCTCCTGCGTGTTGGATTTCATTTGAACCAACCAAGTAATATATTTCAATTCTGTGTGGTCTGTGCCTCTGTCATGTCGAATATATTTGAATTGAATTTACTCCGACGAAGGCATGAATTTCCGCATACAATCAACCAGGTCATATTTTTCTTCAGGAGTTTTCAAGGTACTTACAGATTGACCTACCTTGCATTGATCCAGTAGCAAAATTATACATGTTCTGTTTAACATATTTCAGAAAAACAAGATTCCCAACGACGATTCGGACGTGATTTCGCCGGTCCAATATTTGCACTCTATATAATGTCTGCATTGTCAATGCCTTTATTACTAACGCTGATTTACATCAGACTATGCGATTTACACATTTATTCAGCAGCATTCCCAGTCATATGCTCTGATTTTGACAGCAAGATTCTACAAGCGTTTGCAATGATTGGCTTCAGTTTCATCCAGTGGTGCTTTATGACCCATGCATTATTTGCGAGCTTCTTCTTTGTTATGGTAATTGACCCATTCATGCTACACGGTCTGCAGTTGTCTGGATTTCTAAGGTAAAACTAATCGGGAGCTTATTTTTTACAAATTAAAAGTATACAAAATATTATTGAAAAAAATGTTACAGGAAAATGCAATATGACAATGAGGTGAAAATAAAGGAATACCTGAGCATCCACAACAGACTCCGGGTTCTCATTGGGCGAATCAACAATTGTTTGGGATCATATACCTATCCTGCTTACAAGAGTGTTTTAATGATAGCTTTTATGGTTGCCATTAATGCTGTTTTGAAAAGAGCTGTCGGACCAGTCCTAACTGCACAATTGGTCTTCGTCATGATCCTGTGTTTAGTGGACTACTTCAAAACTCAGACATTATGGGCCTTTGGGGAAGGAATTCAGGAAGTGACCAGTGTCATCAAGTACTCAAAGAATAAGATGATACGAAAATGTGCTGCTGCCTATCGCCCATTAGTCATCAATTATGGGTTGTTTGGCAGACTGGATCGGCACATGTTCATTTTAATTGGGGAACTTTTAGTTGGACACACGCTCACTGTTCTCCTCATGTAAAATTAAAAACCTTTCTCTGTAGTGACATGTTATACTATTGTCAACTTGTTTTAGCCTAAATGAATTGGCAATCATAGAAATTCCAGCAATTTAGTCTAAAAATAATTTGTAATATATCCTACATGCAGCAACTAATAAAAAATTAAATTGCCCAATCAAAATAAAACAGAGCTCCTTGGATTTATTAACCTGTGAGATTATTTACATTAATTAAGTTCAGAAAGTAAATCCATACGACTTTCCCTGCATGCTCCGACTCCTGATGAATAAATGCATTACAGTTAGCAAACAATGTGAACCCACGGGCACGCACTCATCGTCCTTATGTGCAAGGAACCTCAAGAGGCAATTAATTAATTAGTCCAACGAAGACTCGAGTGTGCCCCATTACACACAACGGAAGCCATTCATACTCTTGTGAATCTCCGATAACTAACCATGAGGGCACGGCGAAGTATACTTAATTAATTGTATTCCAGGCATGTGCATGCATATTCCATATCATGTGTGTACAATCTCCGTTTTACGACACGACTAGTCTTGAGATGTGCTTCGATTGAAAGGTCACAAGGAACTTTCTTTAGGTGTGAATTTCAAATCTGTCCAAATTTTTCAGGATTTTCTAGTTTGGTTTTTCCAATTGTCAGTCGCGGCGAGTATTCCTTTAATTTTATGGTCGCGGTCAGGTCAGATCTGACAGGTTTCTCCAAACGTATTTGGTCGTTTGGCTCGAAAAGCGGCAAACTGTAAATGTTCTGCCCGAATCTTAATTTCACGTCAAAAACGGGCTCCTTGTCAAAGTTGACATTAGAAGGACCGAAATATGCACAAGTAGTTTCATGGAATAATAAGTGTGGTACACATTACATTACAAGTTACGCGTCCTACACATGGTGTACAATGCAGGTAGCGTCCTAATTAATGTCAACGTTAGTTGTTCAAACAATAGCAATTTATGCACACTCAAACGACATTACTTTGCTGGAAATAGGTAATACTTCAGAAATACCTCCAAGCATTCTGTCTCTTTATGTCACGTCTACTAATTTGGCGGCTACTAATGAAGTGCAGGGTAGTGGGTGGATTTCTGAAGTTCCTCGAACTACAATAAAAAACGAATTTATGCGTGTATTTCTGGTAATTATAAAATTTTACTGAGTTGGTCGGGTGAGTTTGTTGTACCGATATAGTGGAACAGGCTACAAATTGGACAATGTGGAAAAAGAAGAAAACTAGTATGTAAGTATGTCTAATTTGGAACGGGTTTACAAGTTGTAAGTGGTATTCACTTCCTCGATTTAAGGGCCTTCGTATAATAAAATTGGTTTTAAGAGCAAAATGCTGGAGAAGTACTACCTCCAACAATGATATACTAAATGGATATTTCTGGGAATAATACAATTTAAGACACCTTGATTTTATTACTTTATAAAATGTAATTCAAATGCATTTGAAAATGTAAACTCAAAACCATTAACCGTTGAATTAATTGCAATGTGCTAACATCACAAATTAGCTGTTTTAATGGGGCTAGGTGACTAATTTCGGTTTGTTAAAAATGAATACATGATTTACTAAGAATTATTTTCATAAAAAATGACACACACATCCTGCAAATTCACTGGAATGTGGTTCAACAACTGTGGACAAAGTGTTTCAGATATTGGCATACATTAAAACGCTAAGGCTATCTAAAATATCGCCATAAAATTTGACGCACCATCTTCTGAATTTCGGTGGTCATCAGGATCTGCCAAAATAATCTCGCAGACTAATTATCTTCCCACATTAAGTTCGAAACTAGTTTTTAATTTCCATCAATCGTTACGAATTGGACTAACTTGGTTGAAATGTAATGAGCTATTTAATTAGGATGATGGCACGTTATGCGAATAATATTAGTAAATTCCTGATTTGTTAACATATGGAAATTTTCGCGTCTGTGTGGCATAAGCATTACACTTTAACTGTAGATTCGTACTTGTACTTCGAACATGAATACTTTTCTATTTCAAAATTCAAATAATTCAACGAATGACCATTTTTATATTATTTCTCCTTACCTATCCATGGTTTTGAACTGATTACACAATTTATCAAGGACAAATTAGTTGAAGAAAGCAAGTGGGATTTAACACAGAAAATAAAATTTGAGTTTACAATTACAATATTACATATAAAACTAATTTGTTAGATAATTGAAACTTTTACAGGATATTTAGAAATATCTAATAAAATATAATTTCTTCCTTAAGAGTCTACCATTTTCTGTACATTACACTAAATTGGAACTAAAGAAATAAAGTTGACACGGAGTAACAAAAATATATTTGCTGTTGCTGTGTGTTTATTTTTTTATTTGACAATGTTAAAATCTAAACTAATATTTACAGAGTGAGAGTAAGCGAGATCTGAGTTTTTTATAACGAATACTGAATTTCTCCGGATTTATGAATATACATATGCCAAATATTTCGGTTACACAGAGTTCTCTATTTTACAAACATTTTACATGAGAAGAACGTTGAGTGTTTCCCCAATCAGAAAGTCCCCGATGAAAATAAACATGTTACGGTCCAGCCGGCTGAAACAACCAAAATTTACTACTACTGGTCCACATGCTAAAAGACGTCTCCGAGTAACCTTATTTCTTGAAAACTTCAGGACATTCCTGACCTTCCTCACATTCTCCGCTAAAACCCAAGACGCCTGAGTTTTGAAATAATCCACCAAGCACAGGATAATGACGAAGACCAATTGAGCTGTCAAGATTGGTCCAACGGCTCTTTTCAAAACTGCATCCACTGAAACCACGAATGCTGACATTAGAATCCCCTTATAGGCTGGATAAGCAAAGGCTCCCAAACACTCGTTGATTCGACTGATGATAATTTGCAAAATGTTGTGCGTTCTCAGAAATTCCTTCATTTTTGATTCGTCCTTGTAAGAATACTTTCTGTACATAGAAAATATTACTATAAAATTATCTGGTTTTGTGTTTTCTGCGTATAAATGTGTACATTACCGTAAAATCCCGGATACTTGCCAACCGTGAAACATAAACGCATCAACCACAAGGAGGAAAATGAAGGAACTGAACATCAAATGAGTCATGAAAGTCCACTGGAGAGCACCGAAGAAAACTCTCGCAAGAATGGTCAACGTGTTGCTGGTATGGTCGTAATTGTTGCAAACAATTGGAAATGCTTGTGAAAATATGTGGAGCTCACAGTTTCTCAAATAAACACCTGTCAGCAACAACGGCATGGATATTCCTGACAGTAATACTAGTCCAAAATAAGGCCCCGAGAAATCACGATTTACAGGTTGTCCAGAATAATGGATTTCTGTAATAAACGTACGTTTTTTCAATATATTGACAATGACAACCATTTTAAGATGATTAAAATGTACTACTACCTTGAAAATTGAGGAAAAAGTACAGGAGTTGGTTGATTGTGTGTGGGAATTCCGATTTTTGGCTGAATAACGTCAGTTGGATTACATTCGACATGAGAGAAGCACAGACGGTACAGAATTGAAAAATATTCCTGGGTTGCTTCAGATGAAATCCATCTCGAGAGAGGTAAATGATATAACTGGTGCCGGTAACAGCGGTAGAGAAAATCGAGAATAAAATTCCGAAATACCATCGAAATTTTGTTAATGCTGTATTAACAAATTCGATTTGAGAGTGTGACCGGTCCCCGTACCACCAAAAAGGAGTTGAACCAGATATGTAGCCATAATTGATACCAAATTCGTAAATTTTTAAAGTGTGTTTCGAGACAAGTGAGTTCGGGACTCGAATTGGTGATGAGAATTTTCGGAATCTAACCAAAAGCTTTTGGACAGAGCTGTTTACATGTTTGGTTAAACAAATTATTGTAGCAATAACCGCTCTGGAAATTGCATCGATGTGTACCCGTGCCATGTGAATGTGCAACAAAAATTTTCAAATTATTTTGAAAACTTTATCACTAAAAATTTCGGTTGTGATATCTTTGAGAAGTAAATAATAGTGACCAACATTCTTCAGCTTGTAGAACGTAGATTAAATTTGCTCTTGACTTTGACAATGACCTTCGGCATTATTCTTCTTGAGCTTTTTGTTCATACCTCATACGTTTTATTTTAATATTGTAGTGCAGACACCGTAAGCAAACTCTGCAAACGCATTGCCAATTTTTAAAGTACAAATCCACATATCATACATATCAATTGCTCGGAGATAGCACTTGTCTATACATTTTTCAGTTAGAAGCGGATAGTAAAAGTTTTAATTGTTTATTTGTTTTCACTAAAGTCCTGAAAGTACTTGCCATGTTTCTCCAAATAAAATATATGAAGAAGTGTGGGGAGTCCAAAAAAGTGTACGTACATGTAAAATTAAATATTAATTGAAGAAGGCAGGCAGAAACTTCGAGTAATTTAAAAAACGGAAATGTGTGAAATTTTAAAACCGTAACAGAACATCTCCAAATTTAATTTTTCATACATATGTCGGTGGTCCGCACGATCTCTTATTTACAGGCCAAATCAAACTTATCATTTTCTAATCCCATGTACTGCATTTAGAAGTAGGTGTGTAGTTTTATCAATGTTTCCAATAATGTGAGATGATGGAAAATATCACGAGACTTGAAAATTTTGAATTCACGAATTCAAAATTCTACAACTTGTAGAAAACAACTGTTTCCAATACGCGGAGACTCATTGAATAATGTAGTTGAATGACTAAAATGGACATATTGGTATGTCAAACCTGAGACTGGAACATGCACGAAAAGAAATATGTACAATTTATGAAAGCTGCTCAAATGTTTCGTCCATAGAATTCCAAAAGCACAACACTAGATGGACAGAAGAGTTGGTGATGTCAGAATCTAATACTAAATGTGAGATCTTAATTGCTGCAATTTGGAAATCAACTATTCCGAACATCTATGTTCAGGACTACTTTGACTATGTACATGTTACATTAAAAGAACATTGAGTGTTTGTCCAATCCAAAAATCCCCTATGAAAAGAAACTTCTCACGGTCGAGCACACCATAGGAGCCATAATTGACAACCAACGGTGGGAAGGCTGCAAGGCATTTCCTGGTGACCTTGTTCCTTGAACTCTTGATGTCAATTCTGACCTTCTCCACATTCTTCGCTATGGTCCAACCAAACTGTGCTTTGAAATAATCAATCAAGCAGAGAGTAACAACGAAGACCAGCTGGATTGTTAGAATTGGTCCAACAGCTCTTTTAATAACAGCATTCACAGAAATCACGAAAGCTGACATGAGAATTTCTTTGTAGGCTGGGTAAGAGTATGCACCGAAGCACCCATTAACTCGTCCGATCAGAATTTGAAGACTTCTGTATACTGTCAGGAATTCTGAAATCTTTGATTCGTCAGTGTAGCGACCATTCCTGTTCAGAAATTGAGGTTAAGATTTAACACAAATTGACTAAAATCTATCATATGTATAAACAAAATTCTTACTTTAAAGCCTTTGAGACCTGCCATCCATGCAACATAAAAGTATCAGCGACCATGAAAAAGATGACGCACGAGAACATCACTTGTGTCATGTAAGTCCATTGAAGGACACAGAAGAAAATTTTTGCTGAAATGTATGTAACAGAGCTCTGTTGGTCAAAATGTGAGCAGATTATTGGAAAAGCTTCCGAGAATATGTGCATTTCGCATCGCCTCAGATAAATGGCTGTCAATAACAACGGCATAGATATTCCAGACATCAGAAGAAGTGCGAAATAGGGTCCACAAAGATCAAGTCCCGTCGATTCTCCATTTCTTTTTTCTGGAATAATCGTTTGAATAAATGCAGTGTATGAATTCCATTAGACTGTGCTCATTGTCGGTTTTTATTTTTACTTACCTTGAGAATTCCGACAAAAATACAAGAACTGATTGATGGTATGTGAGAATTCTGATGGGCGCAAGAATAAATTAATTTGGTATATATTCCACAAGACAGAAGCACACACAACACAGAATTGGAAAATATTCTTCTGTTGATTCAAATGAAATCCAACTCTCATGAGATACAAGACGTAAGCGGTTGTGGCAATTGTGGTCGAAAGAAGTGAGAATAGAATTGTAGGATACCACCGTGTTTTGGATAATGTTGTATTTATAAATTCGATTTGCGAATTTGCCCGGTCTCCGTACCACCAAAAAGGTATCGAACCGGTTAAATAGCCACAATTTATACCCAATTCGTAAATTTTCAATGATCTCTTGGAAATCATTTCAAAATTTTGACATAAATGTTGAAAATTTCAGTCCAAGAAGTCTAACTGTCAGAGTCCTTGAATTTTTTCCTGGTTTCTTGAACTACAAAATGCAATTAACAACCCTGGACTGTTGTTCGCTCTTTTTATTATTCCGAGAGGACAATTAATTCTTGTAATTACGTTATTGGAAACACGTGTAGGCATGAACATGATTTAACGGGACAAGACATGTGTACAAGGTATGACACATGGATTCTTTGACTTTTAAAAGTCTTAGGTGAGCAATATACGCCTACATTTATGACATTCCATCTGCGCTATCAAAATTTAAATACATTCTTCGAAACAGAGTTCAAGGCACAATGGAAGAAGTACCCTGGATGGTAGCGTGTTTCTAAAATCGCATGTTTTCGTGTAATTGTAACAATTCCGAGTACACGAGAATACAGGTAGAAATGGTTTATGCGACATTTATTGTCATAGTTTACATTGGTTAGTATGATGACCCATTTCATGTGAAATTGAGTATTTTAAAAATGAGTGGTTTAAGGATGATTTCGGAACTTGTACGCTTTTTTGAATGAAAGCTATCATGTCCACACAAAATACTACACTCATTAATTGTTGAAGGTATGTTCGAGCAAAAACGTAATTTTTGTCTCCAACGGTGTAAAGTCCCTTTAAAATATAAAATGACATAACTACTGCCGACCCAGAGAATATATTTGTACGATGTGAGAGAAAAGATAGAAACAATAGAAAATTTAAAAAAAAATATTCATTGAGTCCGCACTGATTTGCTATGCTGTTGAGCCATACATGGAACGATTACATAGAGGAACAGGGATAGAACTATAATTTGCGCATCTGAATTCTAGCCATAATTTATAACAAATTCGTACATTTTAAAGTGTATTTTAGAACCATTTTCGTTACGGGCGAGAAGTGACGAAGTGACTATGAGATTCTATAACTTTTAGATAGACCTCATGCTCTTTGCACTTTTGGTCAAACAAATTCTTGCAACAATCACTACTCTGGAAAGGGCAACAGTGTGTAACATAGCCATTTTAAATGTGGAACAAACTTTTAACATTATACACTACACTTTTACATAATCAAAAACATGATTTTTTTGTGATTTTATTTGTACTTCAAACCTAAGATTGTTACATACAAGGAAATACAAAGCACAAATGCAATTTATAAAAGTGGCTCAATTTCATTCGCCAAATTATTTCGTGCATTTAACTTTGTGCTTCCGGACAACAGTGTCCTGGACGACTTCGAGTTTTGTACATTTTACATTAAAAGAACATTGAGTGTTTGTCCAATCCAGAAGTACCCTATGAAGAGAAACTTCTCACGGTCGAACCCACCAAAGGATCCATAATTGATAACCAACGGTTGGAATGCTGCGAGGCATTTCCATCTCAATTTTGACTTGCTCCACATTTTTTGCTAAGATCCAACCAAACTGTGCCTTGAAATAATCCACCAAGCAATTGTTAACAACGAAGACCAATCGGATCGTCAGAATTGGTCCAACAGATTTTTTGATAACTGCATTCACAGAAATCACGAAGGCTGTCATGAAAACTACTTTGAAGGCTGGATAAGAGTACGCACCCAAACAGCCATTAATTCGTCGGATCAGAATTTGAAGACTTCTGTATACAGTCAGGAATTCTGAAACCTTTGATTCGTCAGTGTAGCGACCATTTCTGTTTAGAAATTGAGGTAAAGGTAAGCACAATTATTTAAATAGTTGATTAAATCAATCATGGACAATGCAAGAACTTTATAGAAAGCGGGCGGAACGGGAACATCTGAATTGAACTTAATATTCGTTATGCTGTTTAAGTAGTAGCTACCACTCAATCGGATCTCAATTTTGTCATATCGATAAAGATTGATGAAAAAAATTCTTACTTTATAGCCTTTGAAACCTGCCATCCATGCAACAAGAATGTATCAACAGCCATGAAAAAGATAAAGCTTGCAGCCATCATATGAGCCAAGAAAGTCCACTGCAGAATACAGAAAACAAATTTTGCAGATATGTATATAGCTCTGTTGTTCAAAATGAGAGCACATGGTTGGAAATGCTTCCGAAAATACATGCATTTCGCATCGGCTCAAGTAAACTCCTGTTAATAACATCGGCATGGATAATACAGTCATAAAAAAAGAACCAAAATAGAGTCCAGGAACATCGCGTCCCGCCGATTCTCCATTCCTTTTTTCTGGAATAATCATTGGAATCGTAAAATTTAGGTTTAATGAAAGAATTGTTTCCTTGTATGCTTAACTTACCTTGAAAATTCCGACAAAAATACAAAAACTGATTGATCGTATGTGAGAATTCGGATGGGCGGAAGATCAAATCCAGTTGGACTGCATTCCACATGAGAGAGGCACAAACAGTGCAGAATTGAAAAATATTCTTCGGTTGATTCAAATGAAATCCGACTCTGTTGAGATACAACACGTAACCGGTTGTAGCAATTGTGGTTGAAAGAAATGAGAGTAGTATTGAAATATACCACCGCATTTTAGATAACGTTGTATTTACAAATTCTATTTGGGGATTTGCCCGGTCTCCGTACCACCAAAAAGGTTTTGAGCCAGTTAAATAGCCATAATTTACACCCAATCCGTAGATTTTCAATGATCGCTCAGAAATCATTTCAAAATGTCTTGCTTTTTCCCTCTACCCTGGGCAAGACATGTTTACAAGGCATGATTGGCCTTTACCATTGTAGCCAAACAGAATTGACGAAGAAATAATGGCTAACTCTCCGAAACTGAACTGCTGGGCTGAGGCAAAAAATCGGGACTAAAACTACAAATTCGTTAAATTATTCACGTTCGTTAACACATTGAAAGTGTGAATTTTATGTGGATGAAGTGTGATTGCGTGCTTAGATAATATTTAAATCAAGTTTGAAGGTGAAGAGGCGTAACTCTGAATAATTATCAAGTAAAACGGAGTTTTCCAAGTTCTGTTTCCTTGGAATTGTCATTTGGGCAGGCAACCACGACTGTATTTCTAAATGTAGTAGTATGTTTTAAAGTTTTGATAAGCTTGGGTCGATATTTCACACACGAGCATATAACTACTAATTGATGCTGTATGCTGTATAAATATGTTCATGACTTTGGTTCAAATATTATGACGTGTTTTTTTCGTATGGTTTGGCTTGCTTCCCATCCCATTTAGTGGTATCTTCTGTGGTATCAAATATGAATTACGTTCTTCGATGCAAAATTCAAGACAATGGAAAAAATACCATTGTATGATGGTACCCTGTTTTTAAATTCGCTGGACATTGGAGTGCTTGGGTAGCTCCTAATTCCTAATGGTAATTAGACTAAAAAATTCGAGTTTCTACGATTCTATGTTTAACAATTCCACCAACCAATAACCAATTCCATTTCAATTTAACGAGTCATGGAGAAACTTGTCTATAATATAACATTAGGAACGTACAGTAGAACCAAAAGTAGCTCTAAGTTTCCCTTCCGCATACACACGCACTTATACGTACGTTCGTACGTAAATGTTATAAAAAGGACGGGAGTTTGGTGTTGAAATTGGAGAAAGTGAATTCCTTGCCTTTCCTAAGTCGTCGTCTTCGTCGACGACGTCCTTTACTAATGAAGACGGTTAGAACATAAGAGAAGAGATGAGAAGAGGAGAAACAAATGTTAGGAACTTAACGGGTTCTAATGGAATTTAGAAGGTTGAATGCTTGCATATCCACCATCGTATCTATCTATCTCTGTATTTTCTAGTATTTGTGTGTGTATCTATCTCATGTTTCACATATAACATGTTTTAGCCTCTAAACATGGAATTACGAACCAATTTCCTGTCTCACAAATTGCTTTCCCATGTTTTACACATGCTTCGTTAATCTTGTCACTTGTCTCGTGTTTAGTTTCGAGTTTTCCAAACTCCCCAAACATTTATTTGAATTGTACAAGTTTGTCGTCGTAGTCGTCGTCGTCAGGAGAGAAGAGAAGAGAAGGAAAGATGTGGAATGTGATCTTTCCTTTTTCCTTCACAAGTTAGATCAGCATAGCATGAGAGTCCTGTAGTTGTCCTAGTCTAGTTCTAGTCGACAAGGAAAAAGTCATAGGAAAAGTTTTATCATAGACTTTCTCCAGTGTGACAAAGCCCTAGAGACATAAATGCTACTAAAATCCCGTTTAGAGTCTTCAACGGAGATACCATCCCCACTATCCTCATATCCCTTATCCTATCCTGCCCTACTTATGTCCATCCACCATATCCTCAAACCATATTCTAAACTTTAGGTGTGGATATCTTCACGTATTGTGTAAATGTATAACACTCTCATCCAATCTACCAACCTTTTTTTTTGAGGCGACTACTTCACCTACTTTACAGAAATAATGTACAGGGTGTCCCACAAGTATGTACGTGGTTGTATACATAGGATATCAAAAGCTTCTAATTATTTCTCCATTATACGTGCCAGAAAATACACGTGCATTTTAGAGTGGGGGCTATTTGGTCTCTTACGCATAATGAAAATTTTACCAGTTCTCTATACATGGCCATCATTCGACCACATACAACTGTGAAAACCACATTAAACTCATAAGTTAAATGGAAATGGAACACAGTCGGTGTGACTGGGTGACTTGAGGCACAGTGTACAGTGTACACTGTACATTCCCTAGTTCGTGTACAAGAAGAATGATTGATAAAATACCGCCACAGTAGACGTGTGTTCGTAATGGACTACATTCATCTCCTTTGATCTTGCATTTTCAATCCTTCACTTTTCTCCTCCTTTCCCTCAAAGTGTACTGCTACATATTGGAACGGAAATGTGGACTTGACTTTCCACATTCTAATTCCACTCTACTTTCTCTTACTTAGGTGAAACCAACCTTTTTAGGATTTTTATTGCTCTCACTACTACTCTCGGCTATTAATTAAGTTAAGTATGCTCAAAAGTACAAGCACGAATATTCTCTCATTTTCCATCCATGGGCATCCCATGGTAAAATGAGGTAAACTCCAATTTTAATTGAAGTGCCGACTTTTAATTTTACACGCCAGGGTGGTTCCTAATTTTTTGGTCTAATGTGGAAAGTGTACAGATAAAAGTAGGATATACATTTTCTAATTTTCTAGCCACTGTGTTATAGAGAACATTGAATGACCCCGCGATGTAATACGATATTCATCAATGCAAAGAAAAAAATTCGAGTTCAGAAGAAATGTTACCTTGTTCGTAAGCCATTGCACTGATAAGCGGCTCACCTGGCAGCTCTTCTTCCCCAATTCCTATTCTCTGGGCATAAAATGAGGGCGCCATTTAATTTGACAGTTCGTGCCATCGTGCAATCCTACTAATTTAGTTTTTAGGGAGGATGAAAATGAATTCGTGAGAATAATCCTGGTTGAATCGGAAGATGGCTGGCTATTAGGGAAGGTTAGGTAAGTTAGGAAGACGTGCTGCTGGTGAAAAAGGAATGTGAATGTGAATGTGACAAAGCCGGGATTCTCCTTATATCAATTCCTAATGCTAATAGCTGTCTTCATTCGAATCTGAGCCGCCGCCGGCTTTACTATTATGAAAGGACCTAAGGAAATGTCTCAGACTTAAAATTTGGGTAGTCTAGTCAGAGTATACATCTTACACACACACACATAGTCTTTCGGTCTGACACTCTCATCATCTGAAACCAAATCCAAAAAGAACTAACGTTACGTACGCGTACATTACATGGATAAGAAATTGAGAAAGGAAGCTGACGCTCATACCTGAAAGAGAAAGCATAGATGAGAAAGTCCAAGTCTCTTTTTCTTTTCACTTTGTACAGGGTTTCAAATATAATTCGCTGTTTTACTATGTATAAATAATGCACACACGTTTTAGTTGACATACGCCTTTATTACGGCATGGGCAAATCAAACACCGTTTTTTCCATTTGGGCCATGAAGGATACCCCAGTGTCAGAGAAAAACTCCAGTACATAAATGATTCTCTGAAGTCCAGACATTGTTCAGAATCAGTTCGTATAAACAAATTGGACTGAGTAATGATGAGAGACTACCTGTACCACTAGTCTACAATGGATTAACTCCTATTTCGTATTACCAGATAATTTTTCCCCAGAATTCTGTACCTACCATTAGATTCAGTTGCCACAAAATTTTGAACAAAAAATTGTTACAATTTTTGATGATTTTACAACTTCAATTTGTCCAGAATGATTTGATTATTCCTGTCATTTGGAAAATTTCAAAAGTGATATTGGTTAGTGTGTCTTCAATATATTTTTGTGTGTTTGCATAAGATAATTCTTGAAAACACAGTTAAACTGATTAACCAGTAATACAAACGGTGACCAGCACCGAAAGCTCATCTTCTCATGCTAATTATCTGAAAAGTGCCTTACTATTAACGAATATACACACTACATATATAATTGACACCTTGAACTGGATGTTCCATATCGATCCAACCTCATGCCTTCCTTTACCTCCTTTTCCTTTCCTTTTCCACTTTTTTTTCAATTCAAGTTGGACTAGATTCTAAGATTTTCTTCTCCGTTTGTTCTCTTCACAACTCCTTGTCGTCTTCAATTTTTTCAACCGTAACGCCCTTTTCTCTCCCTTTCTCTCTTTTTTTTTTCTTTTGGAGAGATTATACAAGGAATGAAACCAACCGGGGGACGAAGAAGATCCGTAGTCCGAGTCGGAGTCCTCGTTTCTTTTAACTCTAATCCAATACAGACAAGAAGAAAAAAAAATCTCCCGCCCCGGTGTCCTCTCAAAGCTCAAGTTCTGGATGGACACAAGTCCAACGTACCATGCCATGCCATCCCATATCCACCCGCCCAGGTCAAATGCCAGGTTGTACTCGTACATATGCGTAATTGAATTCCATAAAGTTTCCCAAAGAAAGTGTCACGGGCTCCACTTTCTATTTTCTACTGAAATCTTGGCTATAGAGAGAAAGAGAGAGAGTCCTTCCCGTTGTCCCTTTCTTCTTGACTCAAGTCTAAGTTTAATTTCACATTAAACAGAATACGAGTGCGTAGAATTCTAGGACACGAGGCACGAGGTCTTGGCTTTGGCTTTGGCTTTGATATCACATAATCTTGAACTCAGTAGGTAATAAGGAATTCAATTTCTTTTACTAAGAGCTGAAACGTAGAGTTATAAATTGAAGATGACATTGAAACAATTTCATAGTTTCTTTCAACTTACTCGTCCTATCTTTTTGTCGTGTGCAATACATCGTAGAAAAACTACTCCACTAAAACTATCATTGTCTACACTGAATATATCTAAATATTTTTGGAAAATGTAGAAGAAAGTGTTAGGAATCGCCGTGTTTTGAAGTTCGAAGTTTTGAGGAGGTCAAGGCTAACTAAACCGAGGCGGTGTTCTCTGCTCTCCTTGTTCTCTTCAACAGCTCAAGAAAACTTTACCTAGATGCCAGTTCTACAATAATTTGTTAAAGGTGACCCTTCTGTCTGTTGTCTGTTGTGGTTGCATTAAGGGCGTTTACCTTTGCTTCATATTCCGTAGGGTTGCTCAGGCTAGGTCCAATAAGAAAGGTTAAAAGTTTTTGAAAAAATCCACGATTGACGATTGACCATGCCTGAACTACAGTTATAAATTTGATTTTGATTTGATTTGATTTCTTTATTAAAGTGTCAACCAAAAGCATTCACGTATACAAGCATACTTAATTGATTGTCTTATAATGGGCACACTCATTAAAGACTAAAGCCTAATTACGAAGATTTTAATTATAATTTTATATCTATATAATTGTATTGTTTTAGGGTGTGCTTGTTTACAACAATTAACTCTTCAAGGTTTTGACTGAATAGAAAATCTATCTATCTTTACTTACACAAATAATCAAGTACAAACTACCTATTGTTAATGGGTTGGTATTTGTTGTGAAATGTGCATTATCAACTGACTCATAAATCTAAAATTTTGGTAGGATTGTTTTGGTCTGTCTTTGTGGTATTTGATGTGGTTTTAATTTTTTCTAACTTAACCAATTTGACACGGGATACATACGTTGAAATCGAATAATTCGGTGGAGTCGACGAAAGCAAAATCTTAAACCAGAAATTTTATTGGAAACTAATTTGATCCTCACTTGCCGACCATAAAGGAAAATAACTCTTAGAGATGAACCAGAGATCGTAGATTAATATTAGTAATGATTTGCAATAAAAAATATCGATGGATCATATGTAAGTATGGATCTAATGTGTTTGTGTGTTGGGTATACTAATCGAAAGTACCCATCCAGATCCAGATTTCTTTTTACCAACCAACCCTGATCATGGATTAAGTTTTTGATAAATCAACCATTGTTATCTTTTGACAGCGGACAAAGAAAAGCTGGGGGTTCAAGGAAAACTAATGGCGTATATCATCCGTCCGCTGCTGCTGCTGCTACCCCAACCACCGTCATTCTTATAAAAATGAGGTAAGCGATACTCACATTCGATTTGACATTCAAAGCCCTTCTGCTTCATTTCCTGTATGGAGGCATGGCAGAGCATCATAGCATCATAGCTTGGTTTACTTGTGGATATTGTTAGGAAGCATTGGGTCGTATCGTCGGTATAGAAAGAAAAAAATCCTGAGAATAAAAGGGTTCTTCTTGTTTGAACGGGTTGGAGCGTGTAAGTTGAGAGAAAGTCGGTGGACTTTCTCCGGACTTTCTCCTCAACTTATTTAGACAAAGAATCCCGGGGAAAAAAGGGGGAAAGGAGAATGGTCGGGCGGGTGCTATCATATTTTATGACCAACTTTTACTTTTGTTTGCGTCCAGTAGTAGTAGTAGCCAAAGAAGAAGAAGAAGAAGGTCTGAGCTATCCTGAGGTGTGTGTGTCTATGTGTACTTACACATGAAGCTTCATGAATGCATGGACAACCAAAAACTTTGCTCTTTCCATTTTTTTTCTTTCTCAATTCATTCAAGCGTAGCGTGCGTACCCTGCCCTGGCCTGGAAAACGAATCCTAACATAACATACATACGCCTGTCTGGTTACTTCTTACTGATAGAACTTAAGGAAAAAGGAAAAAGAAGAAGTAAGTAGTAAGTGTAATAGTAATAGGATAGACAAGTACTTCTTCCTGGACAGATTTTGGAGATGAAAAGATCTTGGAGACTACGTGGATAGATATACGGGGAGATTCTCAGAACTATGGTTTAAACTCTCAGCTGCCCTGAATCGAAGGACGATAACAACCAAATTAGTCAGTCAATAGGAACAAATTGTAGGTTTTACTGATCATAATGTTATTACTTGTAATATGGATGATGATTCACGGGGTAGTTCAGGCCCGGATGATGACAGTCTCATTTGTCCTCCAACTTTTTTGTAGTTTCTTTTCCTGTACAGGGTGGATCAGAAGAACCAAATGTTATATTTCCAAAAATAGAATTGCATCGGTTTTTATCCTACGTAATACACATTATGTTGATCATTTTATTGGCTCGTCTTCGCATCTCTGTGTGCTCTGTGTCACTTTGAGAATATACAAACACAACTTATTTATTCGGTTGATTCCTTTGATTCATTTAAATAAATTTTATGACTCTGAAAAGGTTAAACAGTTTATTCGGATTGATATTCCATACAATGTTTTGCGGTCAGCGCAAAATAATTTAATTAATGGGAGAATCACTTCAGGATCTCCCAACCAAGCTCCATAATCAAATTCTAAACCCAAGAAATGTGTTTACTGACACTACTTAATCCAATATCTGTGCGAATGTTTGGAAGAAGGGGTAAATACTACATGTACTTAACTTGTACAATAAATTTACCTCATTTTTCACCCACTTGGAACCATGAGTTTGGATTAAATATTCTTATTTTTATCTGTTACCTGCATTCATACGTTTAAAATCAATTAGTGAGTTTGTTTCACACAAAAGTGTTCAAGAAAT
>JAQGCB010000604.1:0-20224 GCA_034698835.1 Protaphorura tricampata
GTACAATTTGTCAAAATATGGCGAAGACGAAGTCTCCCAGTCCAGAGTAGAATCTTAATGGATAAGTATTTGAAGTCATGCCGATCTTTGAGAATTTACTCTGGGAATTTTGAGTTTTGTTGGAAATATACTAGTCTAAGGATTGTTGGGACGATTGTACTTTATACAGGGAAAGTACTTTTATTGACGAGGTAGGTGGATACATTGTACTAGTAGCTAAGATGACGAATCTTGCTGAATTACTCGGCACATTATTGGAAGAAAAAATATGTGTTTGGCCAAACAGTATGCAAATACTATTACGATTCAGCCGAACTAGAACCAGGTTTTCCAAGAAATCAACAAAACGTAAACAACTTTTGTTAATTTTAGAAATTTTCCATGTCTAATTGAAGTGATACGGTACGTATGTGAGCTTTGAATGTCTTATAATAATAAATGTATCGTGTAGTAAGTAAAGTTTTTATAATTACTGTCATGATTCGACTTCGTGGAAATCAGATAGATAGTATCACCATGTAAGTTCAGCTCAGAAACCTTTACAATGTTGACGAAATCTAGGACTATTTCTTAATTCATAATAATATTTGGAATATAAATTAATAATATTCAGCAGCCACCATGCTCTCAGCCCCAATCAATTCACGCGGTCACCGCGTGTTGAAATATGTTAGAAATCCCTGTAAATGTTGGGGATTTTCCTGGATATCTGACAGATTACGAAACACAGCATTGGAAAATTCCATTTGATTCGTACACATGTGCAAGAACCTTGCCAATAATTTATATTTCGACGTAGTGTTGTTGAATATGCAGGGTGGTATATAATATTTTTTCGAATCCCTGCGGCCAAACTACGTGAGTAAGAGGAAATCTGGGACATTCGGTTTCTAGAGAATGCTAGAATCCAACATACAAGTTGAAAAATCCTACAGCCCTTTAGGAAGGAGATCGGCTTCCGCAAAAGCACGAACTCCATATTTTCCTAAATCCGAATTTGGCTGTACAGTATTTGGGATTAGTAAAAAGATCATCATGATCCACCCTGTACATTCATTACTCAATACTTCTATTGTGATCGATTGTGACTACGGGGCTGTCTTACCGTTTCCAATTAAATCTAATCTAACATTAGATCTGAATAGTGTTAACACTTCCGCAAATCCGTAAACACAAATATTTAATTGCTTTTACAAAAATACCAAACAGTTGGCAATGTTTAGTTTGGAAATGCGTGTACTTTCTAATAGCCAAATCAAATTTAAGTTCTTGTCTCTCATGGAGAACTTTCCGCAAGAGTTTCATGATATTCTGGCGCTAGTTATTTCGAGTAAATAAACTACTTTTTCTAAAATTCGTTCAAACAAAGTCTATTTATTTATCAAAATTCACGTGTCTACAGTGGTGCGGTGCGGTGTAACTATCCGTGAACCAATTTTTGATTTCCGTGGATGTACGGGGAAGTAAGTATCCAAAGAGCTATTACTTTTACAACTTTTTGGAGGAAGTATTGTAGCTAGAAGTTCATTCTCTTGCTTTTGTCCTGTCTGTCGTGAATTTATTGACATTATAAATACTTCATTCACTAAAAGAACCTCATTCTTCCTACGATTTTCAAATGCACAAATTGCATAAACTCATATTTGCTATTTTAACCGTGGGACATTAAGAAATGCTGGATGCAAAACGAAAGCTTCAGAGGAATTAAAATTTGGATCCACCAACAACGCAAATATTTTGTGAAAGCAGTAACGATTTAATTCGACAATGATTTCCCCTACTTGTCTTAAAATCTTGATTTGGAGTGGTAGGTTAGCCTGTTCTACAATAACAGTTCCTTGGAAATTTGATTCCAAGACTAAGCGATTTTCCGCTATAACTTCAAAAACGAAAATCCTTATTTGGAAATTTGTAGCGGCTACTCATATATTTACATCACTGTCTTTTTTGACACGTTTCCTCTGGCTCATTCACATTGGAGAAAATAACTATTTGATATTAATTCTCCACGCAATATCAATCATAGGATTTAGCATCCCTGCTCTTCTCCAATGCAACATTATTTTTAAAGGAAGTGAGACTTTAACTAATCTCAATCTCAATAATCAACGCTTCAAAGGTAAGTAAAAATAATTTTTCCATATTTTTGTACTGTAATTCACACTCATTTAAAAAATCTAGTTCTATTCGGAAACAAATGAGTGAGAAGGAACTGCAAACGGATGGAGACTCTAATGAAGTTAGTGATCGTGCATACCAGTACAGTACCTTTTTCTGCGACAGCACTCATTTGGTTCTATTTTTTTGAACCGAGTCGAATGAAATATATCACATTCGTATACCCTGATCCTAATATCTCACCATGTGGGGAAATATTTGTATTCATTCTGGTCAGCATTTTTGTCTTCTTAACTCTGTGCAGTGGATGTATCCATATAATGTTCACTTATTTTTTCTCGGTCGTCGTCGTGGATTTTATCTTATTTCTCTTGCGTGAAACCAAGTAAGTTTTTTAACCACATTCTGTGGCACACCATTTAATTAATTGGTGTTTCTTTGTGAAATATTGCTTAGAAGTTCCTTCACAATTGAATATTTACGACGACCTGGGTCATCACTGCATACATACCGATGATGCCTACAAATTCTCCTGGATGAAATAAATGGAATTAGCCGGGACATCGTGCTGCCGGCTGCGAAAGTAATGTTGGTGTGTCTGAACATAGCATGTAATGTCATGCTCCTTCGTCACTATGATGTTCTGGGTATTGGTATTCCTGAATTTATAGCGTTATCCGGTGGTACATTTATGTTCAATTAATGTTCTATCGGCAACTGGGTAATGTATACGAGCTATCATCAGGGTTTGTCAAAGTTTGGCGAAAAAGATATCTCCCAGCAAATAGTAAAATCTTGATGGATCGGTATTTGAAATCATGCCGACCTTTGAGAATTTACTCTGGGAATTTTGAGTTTTGCTTTAAATATACTAGTCTACGGATTGTAGGGACGATTGTACTTTATACAGGGAAAGTACTTTTATTGATGAGGTAGGTCAATACTTTGTACTAGTAACTACGATGACGAACCCAACTAACGTCCTCCCCACACTAAAAAAAGATTAAAAATATTTGGTTAAACCAGATTTGTAAATGCTGTTACGATTCGGCCTGCCAAGAAATAGACAAAATGCATTGCATCTTATTCCATTTTCTATGCCGAATTAAAATGAACCGACACCTGTGTGTGAGCCTCATACCTTTGAATCTCGTATATTAAACGTTCGACATAGTATAAGTGAGTTTTTATAAAATAAATTTTGGTTTGAGCTGGTTCAAATCAGATAAGGTTGTAACATGTGCTAATTGAGCTCTGAAACATTTACAATGTTGACGAAATATGGGACTACTACTAAATTCATAACAATATTTAAGATACGTACATATAATATTCACTGCCCTCCGTCCTACCCATAGAATTTCTCGTTCACCAAATCGTCTCTTCGGGTAAAGCTAAGTTTGAAATACATTGCATAAAATGTGTAAAATATGTAAACATATTATAAAATACGTCATCATCTTCACACACGTGCCAGAACGAAGCCATTTATTTCGTCGAAGTGTTAAGTGTGATATACAGGGTGGTACGCAACATTTATACCCACCCCTCCAGCTGTTAAGTGGGAGTAGGAGGAAACATGAGATATTCATTTTCTAAAAAATGTTATGAATCCGTATTCTAATATATCGTGTTGCACAATCCGACGCTTCCAGAACGTCTGACAAAAGGCTTTTGGGAAAGTGACAGACAGAAAGATCATGGTTCACCCTCTACATTCATTACTCAATACCTCCATTGTAACTTCGTGGCTGTCTTATCGCTATGAAATAAATCCATGTAATGTACATCCGAATAGTGTTAACACTTCCAGAAATTCGCAAACACACATACTTAATTGCTTATGTTTAAGTCTGGACATGCAAACAGCCAGATCAAATTTAAGTTCTTGTCTCTCATGCAAACCTATTCAAAAGAGGAGTTTCTTAACATTCTGACGTTACTTATTTCGAGTAAATAAACTACTTTTCATAAAATTGGTCCCAACAAAATCCATTATTTATTAAAATTTCATGTCTGCGTATGCCGTATGGTGTAAGTATCCGCGGACCAAATTTTGATTTCCGTGGAGTACGGGGAAGTATCTAAAGTGCTATTGTTTTTAGAGCTTTTCGGATGAAGGATTGTAGCAAAAATTTATTCTCTTGATTTTATCCTGTCTAATGTGGATTTATTGACATACTATGAATTCTTCATTCCCTAAAAGGATTTCATTGTTCCTGCGATTTTCTAGAGCGCAGTTTCAATGAACTCATATTTGTCAGTCTTACTTTTTACTGTGGACCTTTACGAAATACAGGATACAGTACAAAAACTTAGGTCAAATTGAAATTTGGATTTATAGCAATGCAAATATATTTTTAAAAACCATAACGATTTGATTCAACAATGATCTCACCCACTTGTCTTAAAATTTTGGGGTTGAGTATTCATTTAGCTGCATCCACCACAACTGTGCCTTGGGAATTTGATCCAAAAACATTTCAACTAACTGAAACAACTTTAAGGAAAAAAATTTGGACATGGAGGCTCGTAGCAGCTGCTCACATGATTACCACAGGGACAGGTTTGGGACGATTTTTGTGGCTAATTTATATTGGCGAGAAGGATTATTTGATGTTGATTCTTCATGCTGTGTCTATCATTGCATTTGCTATCCCAACTCTTCTACAATTCAACATGATTTTTAAATCAAATGAGACGATAACAATGATCAACCATGTCATCATGTATTCGCAACGATTCACAGGTATTCGAAGATTCACTGTGTGACTAACTTCAATAGCTTTACATATACCACGGTTTAGAATAGAATGACTGATGAGCCCTAAAATGGCACGATTTAATTTTTTTTTGTATATGTATTTCGATGAACCGAATTTCAGAACAGTTCGGAGTCAAGGAAGTTCCATTCGCAAGAGGAAAGCGAATGGAAATGGCTATGAAACTCATTGTTGGGATTGCAATCGTCCAACCATTGTTCTTAACAATGTTCACATTGTACTATTTCTTTGAACCCAGCCGAATGAGATATCTCACATTCATGGTACCGTTCTTGACTCCGACGAGAGGGTTAGTTGCCTTGGTCAGCGTCTTTCTGGCCCTAAATATGTACAGAGGTTTGATCATCGTTTTAGTCATCGTCTTTTCTGCCTTAGTTATCATGGATGTTGTCCTCTTTCTCCTGAATGAAATCAAGTAAGGTATTTTAGTTCTATAAAATTTAAATTTTTGTTCCTTCTGTATATTCTAAATTAAGTTGACCTTTCCTAAAACTTATTTCAGGCCCAGTTCAAAAAGTACGTTCACAATGGAAAAAGTGCGACAACCCGGACAAGCCATTTGTGCGTACAGATGTCTTCAGGTTCTGTTGGAAGAAATAAATGCAGTTGTGCGAAATATCTTAATGCCTGTGTCAAAAGTAATGCTATCTTGGCTCAATGTTGGGAGCAATGTGTTGCTACTTCATCACTACAGCGTCTTCAGTTTCGGTGTTCCACCATTTTTAGTCATGTCTGGATGCATATTCTTTTACCAATTACTCTTCTATTGGCAACTGGGAAATGTATTTGAGTTATCATCAGGATTTGTCAAAGTATGGCGGAGAAGAGAACTCCCAGTCTACAGTAAAATCTTACTCGATCGATATTTGAACTCTTGTCGTCCCCTGAAGCTTTACTCTGGGCACTTTGAGTTTTATCGAAAACATACCAGCTTAAGAATTGTCGCTACGATTATATTCTATACGGGAAAGGTTGCACTTTTGATGAAGTAAATAATGCGGTGAGAATTCTACAATACAACGAGGTAAATTGAATTCATGTTAACTGTCTTAAAACTTTAAATTTTCGTATATCCCCTCCCCTATAAATGTTTAAACCCAATAAACTGTAAGTTAACTAACCAAAAAATACTACAAATTCACACACACGACCTTTATGTGCTGTTACATTTTATTGCTATTTGCCGTTATATCAACACACACTCTAGAATTTCAATCACTACTATCTTCCAGTTTTCATTTATGTCATGTTTATGCTCAATTTTTGAACTCACAATTGGGTACGAAATGCACAAATGTTTTCAATTAGGTCAGTAAATTTAACGGCTGTTATTTTTAACTCTATTATATTCAGTGGTGTAGTACAGATGGGTGGTTTGTTAGGGCAAATGACGGCTGAGACAAAAACGAGTGTTTCTTCGTCCTAATTTCCCCAATATTAACTTTATCTGAAAAATGAGATAACTATTTTATTCTAAATTCGCGTGTCTTATGACCCGAAAAAAAATCAAACATTATGTTGACATTTTTTTGGAATTTTTTTTCATTTAATTTTTTTTTGAAAAGTTTGGGAAATTCTTCGGGATTTTTTTTGCTGAATTTAAAATTCCAGTCTCTGTCATTTCCGATCTTTGTGTTTACGGTTTTATTGACAGCGCGCGCTGTGAAGCGCGCAGCGCAATCGCACATGGCTCAAAAGACGCAGAATAAAAAGGCTGTCTCATTTTTCAGATAAAGTTAATATTGAGGAAATTTTGACGAAGAAACAATTAGTTTTGATTCACCCTGACTTGTGATTTCAACGTTCGTGATTCTGAATGGATATTTTAACCCACAAATCAGATGAAAAGTCAGGAAATCTATATCTTCAACTTCGGTTTAATGATCCACCTCAATTTTCAAACAAACTATGTGTTCGGACGATTATCGTCGCAAAACAATCCGAATGAACGAAGGGGTGCATTAAAGCTTTCAGAATTATGGTTTTCCATGACCCAAGAATTAATCGGATAAAACACTAAACTACATCAAGTTTGCACCACATACATATTCGAGGAATAATCAGATGCTGAACTAGTATATGGTATAGGGGGAATAGGATCCCACAACATTTCGCAAGTACGACTCAGCAAACCGGTCTGAACTTATTATGTTGTTGAGAATTTTGTTAATGATTGGATTACGTAACCCCGATTTAAAATTCAATACCAGAAGTGGATTTTTTTCGCCCTTCTCTGCCTGAAGCTGCCATGTTAATATTTTCTGATGTACCGTACCAGACGTGATTTCCTTGTATCATCAAAAATTCAAAGCTGGTCTCTTGAGCTCCAAAACAAGTAGCGATTGAAGTGTATAATATTGAATTATTGACTTGACGAAAATTCACTCTGGGTATAAATATTTAATTCACTTAAAATGTTTACTTTGTACATTTTTGTCACATCCGTCTTTCTTAAGCTACAAATAAACATGTTGGACAAAACCTTGGAGGATTGTCTTCTTTTTCTCAAGTTCATTATACCTCCAACTGTTCCGCATATAATATGTCCTGTACATGAACTAATTGTACGCTTTGTCATACTGAAAACAATCAAAAAATTTGAAATAAGTTTATTTTTTAAAATAAGAAACATGATTTCTCCTTCCTGTCTTAAAATATTACGATGGAGTGCCCAGCTAACAAGTTACACATTCACCGGACCATGGGAATTTGACCCGAAAACATTCCGATTCTCTCAAATGACATCAAGACCCAAAATTATACTCTGGAGACTAGTGGCTGCCTCACTTATTTTAACATCGGTCATTGGTTTAGCACGTTTCCTCTGGCTTCTCTATACTGGAGAACAAAATTACATGATTTTGATTCTGCACGCAGTGTCTTTCATCGCATTCTCAATCCCAAGTCTTTTGCAGTATAATCATATTTTCAAACTGAATGAAGAAATCACAATAGTCAATCACATCATTCAATACGCACAACACTTTGAAGGTAAAAATTGTGCAAATTATGTATAGAATTGGTTTCATGGCCGAAACAATTCAGTTATTCAATTTGTAGTTGATTTTTGCTCATAGAAATTATTATTTTACATGATTTTCACTTCAAATTATTTGTATTTATGTATTAGTTCTGTTCGGGAAGAAAAAGCTACTTGAAAGACGAAACAAAATAATCGAGTTTGTGATGAAAATTTTGATTGTAATCGCAATAGTTCAACCCTTGTTTTCGACAGCCTTCGCACTGTACTATTTCTTTGAACCAAGTCGAATGAAATACCTCACATTTATGTTCCCCCTGTTTCAACCCTCCAAGGGGTTAGTCGTTCTGGTCATCATTGTTATTCTTATCAGCATGTACAGATTATGGCTCACGATTTTATTCGCTCTCTTTAATGGACTAATTATTATTGATGTACTATTATTGATTTTGCGAGAGATCAAGTAAGATTTACCATTATTTTTACTTTATGCCCTATTGCCTACTTACAAAAAAAATCAAAATTCTCTTAAATATTTTAGGCCCGGCACAACGAGCTCCTATACGGTTGAGAATTTGAGACGACCAGGTTCAGCTCTCCATAGTTATCGATGCCTTCAAGTCCTCATTGTAGAATTGAATGCAGCCTCTCGGGATATTCTGATGCCATTTACGAAAGTAACGTTGGCTTGCTTGAACGTAGCTAGCAATGTCGTGCTTCTTCGAGACTATGATGTACTTGGAATAGGGATCCCTGGATATATTACCATTTCTGCCGTCCCATTTCTCTACCAAGTGTTCTTCTATCGCCAGTTAGCCAATGTGTTTGAGTTGTCTGCAGGATTTGTCAACGGTTGGCGAAAGAAGGAACTCTCAATACCTAGTCAGACTTTGTTGAAAAAATACTTACGATCATGTCAACCCCTGAAGATCTATGCTGGAAATTTTGAATACTATCGTAGACAGACTAGTCTTCAAATAGTCGGCCGGATTGCACTTTACACTGGAAAAGTTATCCTTGCACTAAAATAAGGTAACAATTTGACTACGCACAAGATTTATGAAGTATGAACATATGTAAATAATTTTTACGTTATTTCTGTGTGCTGGTGTCATTAATCTGTATGATATTTATTTGATTCTCAGAATTTTGTAGAATAAGAAGAGGAACAGAAAACCTAGAAGTCTGAAAAGTACTGGTTGTATCCGGAACGAATTCTTCATACCCTTCTCAATTAGGCGGTTGCCAGTTCCAATGTAATTTTTGTGAATGTTTTATTCCCAATTTGGCTCTCAGTTGCGTTTTGTCGACAATGGTAGTATTCAGCAGAACATTTCAAGGTGTCCAGAAAAACTTCTTCGACATCAGTTCCTTCCACCGGTGTCATTGGAGCCTTAATTGCACCTGATAAATATTCAATAATTAATATTTTCTAAGTGTCTGATCCAAAATTCTTCTAAGTATTACATTTATGACATTCTCCGAATGAGGCAATCTAAAATCCGGTCAAACCTTAACCTACAGTAAAAAATGTTAAAAGAATAGTAGAACAATTTTTCTTACCAAGACAATCAGAATAAACAGATCCACACGTCATTGGCATCATCATCATGTCATTTGGAGGCGGTGGTGATGCTGTGGCAGTGTCATCTCCAGAACTAGCAGCCACGTTGGTGTTATTCGTATTGGAAACCTTGTCTTTCCCAGTTCCTGCCTTCAATTCTTCTTCATCAACTAAACTTGCCAAATTTTCAGTATAACGTGGAGTTACACGAGGAATGATGGACATGGTCAGAAATATCACCACAATTGCACAAAATACAGGGCTTCTAAATACTGGATGCATTTTATTCCTTTTGAATGCAAAAAGTTGTAGTTGTTAGACGATGGAGCGATCGACCTGAAATGTAGTTGACAAGTGAAAGCTGTCACAAAAATCCAAGTGTTTCATGGAAGAACAATTTCACTCTGATATGATATCCTCGTCAGACACAAGTGCTAATTATATTTTTGTTTCTCATTAATTGCCATTAGAGTCGACCGTTCCAGATGTTCTATACAATTTGGTGAAATTGCAGTCTTGAATTTCATTAATATTTCATTGAACGCTCATACATTTCAACCATCCATGGCGAAAATGCTTAAATTAATTATTTGCGCAACCTATGCTTTCTCGTCAAGAGAAATTTATGTCAATTTGATTTTAAAAAAATTAGAAATCGATCTCAACAGTTCCAATTACTATTACACTAGATAGGCGTTCCTTAATATGAATATAATTCCCCAATATGAATTTTGGACTGGAATTTATTTGGGAATTGTTACGGTTGAGGTTTTTGCACACCCAAATACCATGTACACGTTTCGCAGTATGATCTTGACATAGTACGCAAAATTTTGAATAATAAATTAGAATAGCAAGTGGCAAAAAAGTTTTTGGCATAATTTCTCATTTTTCCAAATGAAAGAGTTTTAATTATTGCAATTATATTATATTTCACGCCGGTGCTGCGAGGTGGTGTCAATTTAGAAAACACTTTATAAAAATATATAAATATAAAAGGATTTGCTGACCATTAAGAGTTCATACTAAACTGCACTGGGTCATATGGGTCCTATCAAAAACTATCCAAGGCTAAAACAGACTTTGCTTTCATACAAATATTAGCAGACGAGATTTGTATGGTTGTGAGATTTCCGCATCTCATTTCGTAGGTGCGGGTGCGTCATATGTTGACTCAGACGGTCTTTATAACAATTCTACTGCACATTCGTCTTCATCATTTCTGATTCCCAAGTCTAACTTTCTTCGGTTAGGCAACTTTCACTCCAATCACAACATGCAAGACCCAGAGATATCCAGATTCAGTTCTGGAAAATTCTAGTTAATTAGCTCAAGCCTTCAGGGTCTGATGTCACTAGAATCTAAGGTCCAATCGATGTGCAACGACAGTGGAGGACATGACGTCAACGATGCGTACAAAAATCCGGACCTTCAACTTGATCTCCCTTGATCATAAACATGACGAATGATGTAATTTAAACCGAGGTACTAGCGGATTCGTCTGACACTTGGGCTTATTCTCTATTTTTCTTCACACAAGCCGTACTGTTTGTTTTTTAGTGCGTATAAGGGAATCTTAGCTCTTGTAAAAAAATATATAGGAAGAACCAAAAAAATTCGGAGGTTTCATCAAGTGCCCCTGGACATTTCGAACGAGGCTTAGATTTACATGAAAGGTATTTCACTTGTTAGATTTCGGATAAAGTAATTCTCTGCGTCAGCAAAATTATTCGAGGGTCTCAAAATTCCACGTGCCTCAATTGTTTGGCGTCATCTCTCAGAGAAAATACGCTATTTATTTTTTCAGATTTTGGAAAAAGAAGACTAATCAAAAAGGTTAAGTCCTAAAATTATCCCACGTTTAAAGTTCGTGATAAGTAGATATCCTTGTGTTCTTGAGAATATTGAAAGAGTGATGATATTACTGCCACAAATTAATCGAATCTGATAAGCACAGACTAATTCTTTTGATACAATATTACTATCCAATTGTCCTTTAACTCTGTATTTCAAAGTGAATTAATGCTTTTGTAACTTGTTCGGTTTTCTTGGAAATAGAGTGTGCTCAATCCAAAATGACAGATGAGTTTGTTCCCATTTCGTTTGAATTAGTCTCAAATTATACGGTTTTAGGGAGCATGAGGCATATTTACGAAGTAACAGTGCATTGCCAGTAATTTTTTCATTCTTGGTACAGATCACGCCACGGGGCGATGCTAAAATAAATAAAGCGGAAAATAGACCAAGTTGACAGGGGATGGATGACATGTCTTCTTGTCTTCATCTACTGGGCTTCTTCGACCACTTGATTGCGGCAGTGTGGTCAAGAAAATATGTTTCAGCCGGGCTGAGTGCATTTATTGAATTTGACAAGGGATGGTACTCATGTGTGAGGTTTGAACTCGTAGTCTGGATACATAATAGAGTTTACGCTCTACATTTCTAAAATAGTCACATGAAACAGCTAACTGAAAATTACTGCATTTCCAGTAGTACGAGAATAATTTAATTCACGCCATGTCTGCCTAAAGATCATACCATCAACATAGACAATCCAGAAACTACAGTACAATCGAATAATAACCCTTGTGTATTAACTTTGTCTACTTCACTTCAATGTCTAAATTAAACCCACATCACAAATCTCTGACTTTCTTCTAGAGTTCTTATTAGATTTTCTTCCCCGCACGTCATCATCACAACCACTCAAAAATCATTCATGTATTCAGGATTTTGACACAGATTACCACACAGTACCATTCTGACCGCGGTCGTCATATCCAATGAGGTTCTAGGTTGTGAAATTATGATTAACTTTGGTCAGTTTGAGATCACAAACTCTCGATTGAATTGACTCTCGAAAGAATTGATTCTGTTTGGTTTTCCACTCGTGAAGAGAGAAAGCAAGGAACTTTCTTTAATGAAAGCACTAGTAGTAACGCAATAAATAGTTCAATTTTACAAAAATTGACAAAAAAAAGTTTTAGGAAAGCAAAGGATTGCACTGTTCTTTTTTCGAACTCCAGAAACTTGGCAAAGGGCAATCTTCCTACCAATATTCGGTTGTTATGTCCAGAAATGTTCAAAATCCCAATTAGGAATGCAACAAAGGGAGGCCTAGACCAAACATACAAAATCAAAGTGCACACTGATGATTATATTTATTTTGACTTCTTTCACTCTTTGGTTCTTGATTTATTCAAGCACAAGATATAAGAATGTGTACAAATCATAAAAATGCTATCTTCTAGGTCCCGTAACCGGCAAGGAACTGTAGAATAAAATGTAAAAATTCTTCTATCAATTAATTTAACACTCGGCGTGACCAGTGAATTCAAGCCGAGTAAATAAAGCAAACCATAATAACCCGTAGTTTCAGGCAAGACTTCGTAAGTAATCTACACAAAGGTTATTATGGAATCTAATCCGAATTGTCTCCAAGAAAAGGGCTTTCACTCTGATTTAATGAGGGTTTAATTATTTCCACGTGATCAAATAAATTACTGAAAAAAGAAAAAGTTTCCACCAATTGACAAAAATGACTAGAATCTTTTTATTAAAACAGTTGTTTTTATTTCTTACAATTACATCTGCCGAATAATACGAATGTTCACATTGGTTACACTTGGTCAGAGCTCTTTCAATTATAAATCTGTATATAAATTCGAACAGAATACACGACATCATTTCCTTATGAAGATTCTGGAATGGATTGACCGCTTCGACGATGAGTACAAATAGTACAATGAGGTCCGCAACTGTGACCTCACGGCGTGGCATAATATGAAGTGGAATGCCTGCAAATTACAGACAAATTCAAATTGTGAACATATGGTTGGAATTTTAATATAAGAATTTGTATAGAATATTTTTATACCGATAGCACTGGCCCCTCCAAGAAAAGAACTGCTCACAGGGTGCAGTCTTATAAAGCTCTCCGCCCCAGATCCTTGAGATTGGAAAAGGTAGGACCTTTTAATAGAAATTCAAAATTATAATTTGTTAACTTTTTTGAAGATTTGATAGAATAAGTAAAGTATAGATTAATACAGCGGTCGCCCGAGAATGTTAAATTCTATTGCTTTACCTTCTTGGATTAAAAAGGTAACAAGACTCCGGTCATCGAGAGCTACAAGACCTCGATTTGTTGATTCTGTAGGCTTCCTCCAAGAGCAGACAAGAAATTAAAGAATTTTCTCAGTGTTCGTACCATCGTACCGTATGTTCGCGAGTTTTGCCAACAAGACGGAAGTAATTTTCTTTCGGTCGAGTTAAACTCGGAGTATGACCAAAAACAAAACAAAAAACAACTCCACGTGTTCGACCCATGCCAAATAACATAATAACTAGTTCTGGATGCCACGTTGATTGTCCGTGGATTTCCGGTGAATGTCAATTAACGAGTACCATTGTTCAAATTTATCAATTTTGTTCAATGTTTCAGAAACTGTTATTCTTTATACAGAATATTCTTCTATTTTTTTTATTTATTTGCACTCCTAGATTTGATTTATTTCTAATAAATCCTCTTCCAAGAATCTCCTACCTTTATTTGATAAGTTTATTGCCACTATCTATACATACAACAAAGCAAGAAGATTCCACATAATATAGTTGTTTCCCTTTACAAGGTTTGCCTTTAAAGGCAAACAACTATATAAAGTGAAATCTTCTTGCAACAAAGGTAACCTCCGTATGATTCCTGGAATTGACAAGATTGAATTTTTCGGGCCAAGGTTTCCCCTTATGTTTGACATTACGCACGTAATGCCTAGGACTACGACTGTCAACTATTATTGCTCATAAAATCTATCTCCTTCGAACTCTCACTTGTATTGTATCTATAATGTAACGTCTGGATTTTACAGGGTGACCCAGACAGTAAAAGATATGATCCGAGTCCTGGTATATTCTACATTAATGTTTACTCTAATGGGTTCGTCTGTATGAAATTGTACAAATTCCCTAGCCGTTCCTTAAAAAACACCTACATTGTTGTGTCAAGTTACATTGCCCGATATGAATAAAATGATAAGCATATTTTCGGGAATGCCCTATAAACTGCGCGGTTCCACACCGGCGTTCTCGGGAATTCCAACTCGAGTAAAATTGTCTGAGAATAAAAATCCACCAGGGATCAACTGGTGTCATGTCATGCCCACACACACAACGCATTGGTTCCAGCATTGCAACGCACTGACACGGTTAACCTTATTCCAAATATTTCCCACACATCCCAAGTTTTCTTTAAGAGAAGATTCTCGGAGAAAGTTGAGAACAGTCCGTGTTGAAACTCCAGTCATTGCATTGCACAATCCTCATCCAGTTTCAACTTCATTAGTTTATACAGTGCAAAACATAGATACAAAAATTGTTTTGCCACCAGAAATAAGAGATTTGCATTTTACGCAATCCAACGTTTTAACTTAAATTTATCTGCGCCAACAAAACTAAGAGTTTATTGATCAGTTGTGTTTTGGGATGGGTAGCTGTAAATTTATTCTTCAATTAATTGCATGCAGTTGCTTAATCTACATATCAAAATGTACCACTGTTATTGGAAAACAGGGAGCTCGGCCGGTCGAATTAAATGTCTGTTCAAATTCCGAAATTTCTCAAGTGCAAAAAGAGCAAAATTCTGAGACGAATGACGTCAGAAGATTTATAAATGTTCCTGCCGAATTGACGATAAATGGGAAACCAATTAAATTCAGGTTCGTACGAGTTTAAATATTTCACATGTGAATATATAGTAGCTGTGTAGTTGTTTTTACAAGGTCTGGTCTGTCCAGATGGTGACTGTTATTTGCAATACATGATATGGCAGATCATAGCAATTACAATCTCACAGGGTCAGCTGAGGTCAGCTAAGTTTGTGAGTCAACCGGAATAGATCAAAATCAAATTCAATGCCAATTAACGTCATTACATACAAACTCTCATTTTGCATATTAGTTAAGCGAAGGATTGTAAGTTCTGAAAATGTTAGGATCGCATCAAAACTGGAAAAATCTTGATTTGATTAAGTTCCAAATTCATATTGACAAAAATGCTGCACCCGACTTATCCTAATCCTCAATATTTTTGCATTATTGCCACGCTAGAACTGTATCCCTTCTCACTCGTAGCAAAATTGAGTTCAAACCTGACAATTTCTTATGCACATATACCATCCTACTATTTTCCTTTACTGTCGTCGGGCAACTTATTTACAGTTTCAATCATTACTGGTTGACTGCCGAAATTTCTAAAGACGCACTTGTCTCACATCCTAAGTTCTTTTAATAATATTGAAGGCCGATATATGTATGAGGTCAATATATTCCATATAGCAAATTCAATACGGAGATAGGTTTACAAACTGAACTAATGTAACAGAAGTCGTAGACGTAATGACCACTTGAGATGATCGACCCAACTTGAGCATCCATAAAACGTAATTTTACGCTGAGATTTTACCCACACAGCAATAAATTAAAGTGTTACGTAGTAAGTTTAACTGTTTAATAAGTCATGAGGTTTAAATCTGAGAATGGTCGGTTAAGTAAATTGGAAAGGAGTCTGAATTTTATAAACATGTTTTTATTACTTTGTTGACTTTGACTTGCTGTCTTAAAATTAACGAAGACTCGACGACCTAGCCCAACTGTTTAACAATAAAAATCTCAAATGCCAACATAAGGACATGTTTCGTCCCCTGACTTCCTAATTGAGTTAAATCAAATTTAAATTGATTGCGTCTGCAGTATTTCCAGTGGGATGGAGATCCATTCAGTATAATTTGACTGCAATAACATGTGTATACATATACAGTAGGTTTAAATTTGTGCACAGAGTGATGATAGTTGTGTATACGCTGATATGCATTCGCAACTGACTCGGGGTTTACCAGGTTTTTCAAAACCAACCATTATTCGGCTTATGGAATTGAAATTTTTTGCAAAATCGTAAAAGTGAGATATCCATTTTATTCAAAAGATTAAAATGACAACCTCATCTTATGAATTGTATTAGCATTAAACAGACTGAAACAATTAGATGCTTGTTGATTTGTTAACACCCTAAGTTTTTTGTACATCGTTAATTGTGTTTCACAGGTTGAAGAATGAGATTGATCACCAGCTGAGATGTGAGACGAATGATTTAATTCCAATAATAGTTCTACCACAACGACCACACGTCGAAACCAGGATTGAGAATGACATGTTCATCAATGAGATTGAGATTGTGTATGAAAATAATTTTGAAGGTGAAGGTGGGTTGAAGGTGACCGCACGCAACAAAATTGATCAAAAGGAACCAAATGAAACAACAATAACAAAATCGCCGTTGTTTAGTCCGGATGGATTTATTTTTTATGATGGAGAAAGTTTTGGCCCATCGGAGTACTGCATTACGCCTTCACACGAGTGAGTCGAACTTTCTCAATGCAAATTAGATGTATGTAAATGTATGTAATGTTACCGGCAATTCGTAACCGAGGGCTATCATAAATTGGTTTAAGCTTTATATGCATGTACGAGAAAGCCGTAAAATTCAATCTAAATTTAATGCCTTCTCCCTAACAAACAATATATTGTGTTGTGAGAATTCTAATTTGATGAGGCTCGTCTCAATATGATATGAACGTCTTCATTTATTTACACATTCATACTGTGAATTACCATGCAAATCGGATGGTTGATATATGACTAAAATTAGATTTAAGCCAGCAAATCACTTTTCCAATTCTATTAACTCATCTGTCAGTACTAATTTAGCTTTAATGGAAATGAATAATTTGCATTTAGAACCTTCTATTTTTGGTTTAAATTCTCTAATTTGTCTCATTTTGTGCTTAAAATAGAAACAATCCATCTCAATTTGAAATTAGTTAATTCGAACTTCTAATACGAGAAAATTATATGAATGATGAAAATGTGTGAAATGTGTATGAAAATTATTACTTTAGGAACCCCACGATCCCACACTCCGTGACACTCTGCCGTCCAGACTGTAAAAGCAACTCCTGGATTTGTTTGAAGAAATGCTGTCCTCCAGGTCAAGGAATAGACATGAATATTTCCGATTGTGTTTCCACCGGAGAAAAGTCATGGATTCCCAGATTATACAAGGACGGTCTGGAACTGAAAACGAGAAACCACAATCTCCCGCAGATTCATTTTAATGTCGAATTCCCTGAAAATTGTAACGCAATTTCATCTGACGCTCAAAACGAAATAGTACTGATCAGTAGACACAATCGAGAGAATCGAGACCACAAACGCGTCTTGGATGGGGTTCCGTTAAAAAGCCAGTAGGTTACAGACACATACGTCGCAGTTTATTAATTTGAGTCAAAATAATTTGAGACTTTACCTAATATCACGCTGTGCAAATTTATGGTCATTTTGCTTATTCTCACAAGGGATGGTTAAAAATCGTCGTTAAAAATAAAATTTTCAAACTCACACGTACTAAACGGATGCCTATCTGAATTTTACACTCGATTATAATCCCTTGTAAGAAGACAGTGCTCGACAATGAGTCCCATTTTAACGAAATAACATTCCACCAATTAAATGCTATAAATATTTTGTCGCTAGGAGTTTTCGGGTATTAACCACAGGAGCTGTGGTAATTTGGAATAAATTGACTGACGACTGGGTAGAACTTCCTAGAGAGAGTCCATTTTGTATGGACTCCATGCAGAACTTCGGAGAAGGAGAATTTTATTCTGGGAATGAAGAAGATGTAATTTTATTGATGTGCGAGTTCAACCTTACAGTAAGGAATTTTATATATGAAATATTTACACAGAATATACCTTCTGATATTTCAGTCATCCAGAACATTTGTAAACTTGACCAAATCGGAATTTACATTACCTAATTTAATTTTTTTACCCCCAGAATTCGGACCGCTTGAATGAAATTGTTCGTTCAATAATGTTTTTCGTCTCATCCGGATTTCTACTTCTCACATTAATCGTCCAGGCTACAATTTTTGACAAGAAAACTGCTCATGGATGGACACTTCTGTTTTCCATAACTTCCATGTTCTTCACTTACATGTTCCTTGGAACATCACATGTCATCCCAATTCTATTTGGAGGAACATCATCAACTAATTACTTGAAGAGTGTTCCTTGCATTTTAGTCGGTAATAAAAAATCCTCCGAAATCACCCAGTTACTTTCTAGGTTAATGATAAAACCCTTTTAGTGAGTGCGAGTATAATTAGCATACGGTTAGACGTAGCGTAGTACGCCGCACTGAAACTGCGTTGTCAACTACACATATTTAAACAGGGTTGATCATCCGGACATCAAAATGACCATCTTGAACAAAATATAAGGTTACTTTTTGCACACCCTGTAATATTTTATAATTCATCTTTTTTGTAGGAGTGCTGGCACATTATTTTGCTCTGTCGACTTTTGCCTGGATGACCATTTTCGATTATGAAATCTGGAGAACCTTTCGGTAATTTAATACTTACTTAATTAGCGAGGTCGAGGAGTCATGTCAGCATGTCAATTATTACAGTACTTAATTAATTTCGATCCAATTCAGGTCAATTGAAGGATTGTCACAAAAATTTGTCAGCGGGAGGAGATTGTACACTTACTTATTTTGTGGGTTCGGAGTGTCTGTAATTAATGTTTCCACTGGACTGTCTTTCGACTATGTATACAAGTATGTCAAAATAATCGATAGATTCTGAAATATTATTACACAGGCGAATTTATGAATTTAAGTTGGGATGAAATTATTTTCTTGTGTGTGTAAATAGGGACATTGATGCATTCGACAAATCTGAACTCATTCTTCCGAAATACGGACAAGAAACGTGTTACATTTCCCGGGATGCTCTTGGACTTTACTTGTACAGTATAATTGGGTTTCTGATGATGTTCAATGTATTTTTCATTTGTTCTACTGCTGCAAGTATACATTCTGTTCGCTCGGAATCAAGAGGGTTACAGAGAACTGCAAAACAACAATCCTCGTGAGTTTACTGATTTTTCTATGAATGAAAACCAGTAGTAGGAAAATTAACATCATTGTATATGTATCAACCAGGTGGCAACTTTTTGGAAAACTGTTCTTTATTATGGGCGTGACTTGGATTCTGGAAATCATTTCTTGGGCTCACTCTCAAGTTTATCCAAAACCCACCAAAGAGTGGTACTGGACAGTGAGTGACATGATCAACATTCTACAACCGATCGGGATCTTTGTAATTGTTGTCTGCAAAATGAAAACAATACGAAAGCTTCAGTCTAAACTGATGTCAGTTAAAAGTATGTCAACCGCACTACACTACAAATTTGAAATCCGCACGATGACGGTTGATCTTTTAAAATTTGAACTCGGATAGGATACCTCGGAATCTTAATATGCATTTTTTTAACTCCAGGCATGGTAACGTCATTCCCGAGCTTTTCAAGAACATCCATATTCTCAACCAAATCTTCATCAAAGCATCACGTCAACAACAGTTCAAGAAAGGGATCTAATGTGACTTCGGTACTTGTTGTAAATGATAAGGTAAAGGGCAGTGCCAAATTCAGAAATGGACCTAATGTTGTTTGAATTTAGTAGTACAGCGTACGTACAGCATAGGTGTACTTGTGTAGAACCATAGCTGTTGGAGAACTAATCAGTGTTTAGTTATATTTATCGTTTATCATTTATTATTCATTTATCTTTTGCTGTTCATTATTGGGGTTAATTGATTCCTCCCATTTCCTAATTACACAGACTAGACACTACACGCCCCGTGGTGGGCGTGTAG
>JAQGCB010000605.1:0-20213 GCA_034698835.1 Protaphorura tricampata
AAACTTAGCTTAAAAAAATGACCTAAATAAATTCCTGAGACTCGGATTACTGCACATTACAAGTTACAACATATCGATCATTGGAAAACATGACACACGCAATCACACCAGTAAAACCAATCAACGCGCCCATATCGTTCGTACATAGTTCCTGCACTGCTCGTTACGTACTTGACAACAAGATAAAAATGAAATTAACTTTTATCTTAATTTGACTTGAAAAAAATAACTCACGTCAGTTCATTTTAGACTAGAGAAATAAAATAAATATAGATGGACTACAAGAGAATGTACGTGCGTGTGTAACTACAAGCGATAAATCCACGGACTCTGCTTATTTATGATTTCAGGTGAAAATGACGATGAAATACACTCCAGAAACGGAAAACAAGCCAGTAATCCAATTTTACACCGTCACATTCCATTAGAATCTGACATGACGTCATATGAGTCCATACCGTCATTACTCAATTGCATGGTGACCGTCGTGCCAATGTTCATTTCCTGCCCGAGTCACACAGCACTAACAGTCATGACAAATCTGAACTAGAAATCTGACATTCTAATTGGGCGACCGAGGGAAACGAGGGAACCCTCATATTCGACTTGACCCCATTTGTGTCTGTGTGCCGTGTGCGGGTTACCCCTAGCAACCGACACCTCATATTCGACTTGATCCCATTTGTGTCTGTGTGCCGTGTGCGGGTTACCCCTAGCAACCGACACCTCATATTCGACTTGACTCCGTTTGTGTCTGTGTGCTGTGTGCGGTGTATTGTCATACATAACATGACATACTATGTCAAATTACCAGTACTTTGTACATAGTACATAGTACTTGCATACGTAGCCTAGGGGGCTGTCATAGCGGAGTGGTATGGGAATCCGAGTACAATGCTATCAGAGGTTTCGATACCTCGGCTCTTTAAAATCCGCCAGGGCTCGGTGCGTGGGGGTCTAAAGACCCCCCAGTACGCTGGTGGTCAATCGAGATGTATACTAACTGCGTCACTAAGTAATCGGAAGAAAGGGTGACTGGAAAAGTGCACAGGTCTAGCTGGGTACATCCGACTCCTGTGTCTGGCGACGGGTCGAGTGAGTGAGCAAGGAAATGTTATCTGGGGAAGATAATGAATGGCTTCGGGCTACATTATCAGATACATTCCAGATCCATCAAGAATCAGTCGTATCAAAGTCAATAGGCGTGGGAAAGGCATTTGTACCAGCATGAAGTAAGTACTACAGTCCTCGCGTACTCCCTTTCTAATCCGGGTATAAATTACAGACTCAAAAACGCACATCTCGATTGAAATTGATACGGCAATTGCTAAGTCAACAAAACACAAATTTGAACTTCATGTCTAACAAATTCATTTTTTTAAGTATAAAATAGCCAAGCAGTAAGGCATAGCTGAAGGCATAGAATTATTCTTCAATTAATGTGAACATCTGACGATCCTTCTCTCTCTTGGGGAAAATGAACTCTAGAATACAATAATTTCTGACAACGTTTGTCCAGAAAAGCCGCGTAGATAGATATTTGACACTCTTTCTGTGACATAAATGTAAATTACAGGCCTGCTTGGTTAGTTTAGTAAATCTAGCTAGTGCATAGTAGTAGTAGGTTAGCTATCAATTTTTGTTTGTCGTTTTGTAATATTATTATGTATTATTACGTGAAAACCCCCCAACTACTGTACTAGCTCAGCTCAGCAGTTAGTTATAAGAAAAATGAGAGGATGATCATGGATGTTGGTGTTGAACTACTAAATAACCCAATGTGTGGGTATTAGTATTACACAACATCGTAATACATTATGTGTGTGCATGTATATTCGTCAAACCCCCTTACTTTACATTACACATACACATTGACTGTGCTAGTGCTGTGTAGACAGACAAACTAGTTGAGATTAAAATTAACCTCTTGAATAGATGGAAAAGGATAAAGTGTGTGAGAGAGAGAGAATAGAGTGAGAGGATACACGAAAAAGAGTTTTGACTTTTTTAGTGAGCTTAGAGAATAGTAGCAAAAATGACGAGTAGTGTTGAGGAGCTCAGGGCTGAGATTCAGTTCAGGGACAAAATCATAAGGAAACTTGAACTACGGGTATTAGAACGTGAAGAAGTCATTCAACAACTTCGGTCGGATCTTGACAAGGTTCGAATATAAAATCTAAGAATTTATTCAATCAAAAATTATATTCCTGTACATAGATTATGGGGCTTTAAACTTTTAGCCAACTGAATGGAAGAAACTGCGTTTCATCTTTGGATGTGCGTTTTCACACTTTCGCAATAATAACAATTATACCGGGCTCACGCTCAACACGTGTTTGAAATAAAAATGAAAGTGACATGAATATGTAGTCAGTCGGATTTAGCCTACCGGTGCGTACACCTCAACGCAGTTTTGCCAAGTTGAGCGTTTGACCCCTAGGACAGGCATTGTCTGGTGGTTCTCGAGTAATGTTTTCTACCCTCTCAATTAAATTCGCTATATAGACACGATGCAATACTAAGCAAATATTCTGTGTGACTCAATGCAATGTTTGTCCATTCATTACCGGACCAGTAATTTCAATCAATAATGTGTCATACTTAAATCATGACCTAAATTGATGAACTCCGAATTCCGTTTTAACTATTCAAAGTACTACCAGACAATACTATGTAGATTTCTCAGTTTCATAATTTCAATTTCAATATAATTTGGCAAGTTTTTAGCAGAACAGTTGTCCTGACTTGCGTAAAGGTATCGTAGAAAAGTGAAAGAATAAGAGAAAGAGTATTTCAAAGAAATTAAAACCAATCGATGAATATTAAACTCGAAAGTAATCAACATTACACAATGTGATTGCACATGAGTTAAATATTGATTGTCTTATAGTGAAAGTAAGATGGAGCATTGAATGAAAACCCGAATCCGATGTTAACAATCCCGACTTTCAAATTTGTAACTCCGTATTAATCGTAAAAATAATCGGAGTGTGTGTCGAGCTTTGAAATTCAGCGTTATATTTTAATTTAAAAATTGTCAGCCTTTCTGTTATTTTACCACCATATTTTTATTCCAGCCCAGACATATGTGCCCTAACACCTAATATTCAATTTAGTTTTATTAGAAATTAATATTATTTTCAAATTGGCTTCACGTACAAAAATCTGACTCCAAATTTTCAGGGATATTCATGGTCACTCCCAACTGTCCCAACTCCCAGGTCAGAAATTAATCAATCCTTGTAAGTTTCAGTTTCACAAATGCGTGTTCCAAATCCAAGCCCCGACCTTGAACCCGAGCCTAAGACAGCAGAAATGAATCCTCACCAGTGCAGTTTTTTGGACGTATAAAGTCATTCTGAACTCACTCATGAAAATAAATTCATCATTTTAATCAGTCTAAAATTATTGAATTCATTTTGGGCCATTTTAGAAATCAGGTTCGTGTTTTTCATTTTGGGCCATTTTAGAAATCGGGTCCTGTGTTTGCATTCTTCGCCATAAATTGTAAAAAGAACGAGTCGAGTAGCTCATTTCTTAAGCATGTCTTGCCACTACGAGTAGCTGGCATTATTAAATTCTCGAAACTGAAATTCGCAAACCACAGGAAATTATAGCATGCAACTAAACAACCAGTGCAGTGTATTTATAAATTACGTTTCCCGTTTACAGGAATGAGAAAAATATAGAGTGTTTATCTTAAAATAAGATTTATTTCGAACATAAAAAGGAACAGTAAAAACTTGCACTAGTTTTCTGTAAAAATCTAGTGATCTTATGTATTCTACTGTACAAAAAGAATTAACTCGATATACTATGCTTAGACGTAATCCATTACATATGTTAAGCAAACATTCACAAATCACAGCAGCTCACAAGTCACAAGTACGGACGGTTAGACTAAAAAGCAATTGCTCAACTCTAACCCTGATATTGATTTAAATACATTTAAAAATTCCATTTGACAATGGCCCCTCGTCACGTGTTATTGTTAAAGAGTCAGACAAATAAAAGCAAAAGGTAGTCAGAGGATTTTTAACTACTATCTAAGCGGACTTTGAGTTACAATGTACGTACTATACTGTACACAGGCATTGGAACATTAATTCAGATATTTTAGAGTTAGACTAGAATTCAAGGTTAACCACTTCCATCCAAGCATCCATGAATACATGTATAACTAACAGTTTACTTTTTGAAGGTGGTCGGTAAAAAGTGTAGATACACGATTCAAACCAGATCTTAACATGGGCTAAGAAAAAACTCTACACTTGCAAAATCGAAAAACTGCACAAATCTGGATATGATTAAGAGATTATAATAGGAACGATTCAAATTAATATATTGTGACATATTTTCATCCGTCATGTCATGTCGTCTAAAATACTACAACACCAATTGATGCTAAATTGTATTGTATTCAACATCTCCGCATCCCTGAAATAAATCCAAAGTAAATAACGCACGTTTGAGTTCATACAAAGAACTTGAGTTCCGAAAGAGCTAGAATTTCCAAACCAAAAGAACACTTTCTGCTGAAATCCTCCAATCATGTGTTAAAAATTAAATGTCAGGGCATTTGTCGATTTATCTCTAAGAATTTGGAAGAGCTAGAAAGTGCACGGCCCAATTCCCACCGGAAACATTAAATTCTACAGTGCCAAATTTTTTTTTGTCTGAATTTTCAGTATCAGTCCATCGTCAGCCTTTCAACACCTCAGCAGGAGGCTAAACCCCGAATTCGTGGACAAGGAATATCTGCGGAACCGCAAGGAAATGCTGTCATTGAAGAAGAACTTCCCACCTTCCCAAAATCGGACAGGTAAATAATCACTTCATGTTCTAATTTTAGAAATTCAGATTCAAAACGAAACATGATGCAAACTAGAAAAATTCCATAGTTCGTACTTTAGGTACATGTACATGTTGTACATCAATGTCAGAACATGTGAATTCTTGAAAATGTTTTTCCACGATCCTGGGTATTCCAAAACTCGATCTGATAAGAACTGCTTCGGGAATTTTGAGGTTTTTGAACTTTTTGAACCCATGGGTACAAACAAAATATTATTTGCCTACTCCCTGCATATTTTTTAATAACGTGTATACAATTGACCCCTTGACCTGGTTTGACGTACAGCCTGCCTGCCTATGACACATGATCTATAAAAATCTTAAAAAACATCTGCGTCTCTTCAATCCATTCGCAATTGAGAGATTGAATTCGTCAACGTCACATGAATACATGTATGCATTGGTCGCGGCCACATATGCTAACTGCTAACTCCTTGATTTTCTTTATTGGTAAATGGTAAACCGTTCAAGTCGTACTGGATTGCATTGCATTGCATTGCAATGACTCTACTTTCATACATAAATAGACAGACACTTATTCAAAGAAATAAATCTTTCTTCATTTGAACTACAAAATCTAAGTTTAGCTCAAAGAGATTGGGATTTGTCAGCAAAGCTCTTAAAGTAGTTTTAGTATTTTTTTTACACAACCAGATCCCAGACCAGAGAAATCAACAAGCTGTCATTTAAGTAGAACGAGTATAACCTAACGAACGTAGCGTAGTCCAACAGATATGCATATGATATAAATAATATGTATGAGAAAAATGAAGTCCATCAGGCGAGATCATATCTGTGTATTGCTTTATTCGTAGTCGGACGAAGGATGTGATTGCCCTTATCATTATTACTCGGACATAACTCAAAGCTCAGTCACTAGTAGTTATTATTAGACTGGTCAATGATTTACAGCATTGAACCCAATAATCATCAACTCAACTTAAACAATGGGACCCATTAATGCAAATATGGATCAAAGGGTAACGGGTGATTTGCCAGTAGTTCATTAGTAACTTCATTGGCAATTGGCATTGGCAATATTGCCAAGTTTCTTATGACACTTGCTGATGTAGCTGTAGCTTCTGTTTTCGTTTGATGTGGTTGGATTTGTATTTAGATTCGCCCGTCGCCCTGTCACATTTTTTTAATGTGAACAGTCTTAAGTACAAAGTCGTGCCAAACTAAACCTTGAGGTTTAACCTGAATGACAATGCAAAAAAAAGAAGTTATTAATTCATTTTTTTAAATCGAATTGAATTAATGAATTGAACTCAGCTTGAAGGCAACGAAACACAGCTAGAGGCTGAAGACAGGGATAAAAAATTATGAACCTCCCTGCATAATTTCATTTTTGAGCAATGACAACGACAGCCCTCCCAGTACTTACGTGGATAATTTATTTCGAGAAACTTTCAAAAAACAGTTTTAACTAAAATATGCATTTATGAAACTATGTATTTTGTCCAGAAAACTAGAACTAGCTTCCCAGCAGGAATTGATTATTTTAATTTAATATACCACTAACTTTGTGATTGGTTCAGATGAAAGATACCGAACTCATCCTCATCGTATGATTTTAGCTATTAAATTTTTGTGACCACACAGTAGACAAGTACTTAAAGTTGAGTAAATACACCGACGCGACGATGTGAAGCGCGAGTATGAATGACAATGTTTAAACGGGTAAAATGAAACTGTAAACATGTTTTTTACGAGATTTTCTTTTGAAAAGTACTGATAGGTAATCGTAGCTATTATCTTCAAGGCAAATGCCAAGAATATGATAAAGTCTAGGGATTTGAAATATTACTTATGTATTTCGAAGGCAAAACAGTACCGTTTGAGAGGAAGAATAATTACATACGAAATCGGTTCAAACCTTTTGAAATGTCGTAATTCTATTATACTTTCCGTAGAGAACGGGCTAGCTCTCCATTTCAGGAAGATCCTTAGCGAAGAAAGCTTAAAAGACCTGCATTCTAAAGTATGAGTGCTATAAATTTGTTATCAAATGTCCAGTGTAGTTGAAAATATAGGCGGAGAGATTCAGAACAGACTATACAGAATCTATCAGAACATGAACAGTACAAAAATAGTCAGTCAAAGATTCAGTCTTGACGTCACGTGATGGATGCACTTATACTATCTGGCAGGATGGGACGACATATTTAAAAATTCAAACCAGTACAAAAACTCTTCAAGAACACAATGATATGGTCCGAGTGCATTGTGTTACGAATATTAATCAAAGTATAATGAGACTGATTTACATGAAGTAATTATTCTGGAGACAGGAATATTACCACACTGTGAATGCCACCAGATAACCAGGCATATGTGCATTCAGAGAACGAATGTAACCTGAACTGTGTACACAGTCTATTTTTCAATAATCCATCAAAGGGTAAAATTGACTGACAAGGAAATCTCTGTTCTTGTTCCTCACAATCCGAATGGTTGTCTAAAAATTTGAAACTAGGACAATCAAAATGCCTACTCATGAATGTATTAACCCAATTTGGACTTCTATACAAAAATTGGGCTATTTGTCAGTAAGGCTAACTCCATTTTAGCTAACGAGTTCATTTCGCTCATTTTTACTGAATAATATTTACGCAGAGCTTTAAGTATTTTTGCTTTCAAAATCAGAATCCAAATTGATAAGACCTAAAAATAGAAATATAATTTTAAATAGCAAGTGCAAATAAGTCAAGTCATAGTCATGAGTTGCATTTGATATAGGAACAGCAACAGCACAAAGTTACAAGGCAAGGGCGGATATGATAAGGTTAATCAGTGAAACTATGCGAACGGACCTAGTGAGAAGTCCAATTGAGTTTCAATAATTTAATGGAGTGATAAAGTTGGAATTTTAATGCATTTTTTAATTAAATTCCTATTTGCACACCCTATCTTATTTGAAACAAACGAAGTGCGAAGTGTCACGCGGTCTAAATGCCGACTTCTCTCCGTATCTGCATACAATCGAAAGTCTAAGTTAGTATGTCAGTGACCTTAATGTAAAAATGACCGGATCGGTCAGGAGAGAGGGTTTGCTGTTTGTTAATTGCATGTTAAATGTGAAGGAAATGCTGACATGATTGTACAGCACTGAGAGAGGTTATTTCGGATGTATTCGTCAATCCATCCGTATACATTTTATTAACACAACTGAAGATCTGGTTATCGTAATTTTATGAGAATGATCAATTTCTTCAACGGCATCCTTAGAGTTTCGTCAAAAATCTGTTATCTTTGGCAAAAGAATTGTCACATTAACTGCTTGGCTGTATTATTTTAAGAATTATTAGCTTGACACATATTTCGGAAAATATGGGCTGGTGTAAATTGACATTTAATTAAAATTGATTTCAATTTTTTCCGGGTAGATTAATTTCTCCAATACAACGAAACGTTAAGAATGAGTTTCCAACAACAACTTTACTAAGTTTTGCCTCAAAGTTGTTAAGTAAAGAAATATGATATCGCCGTCACGACATTAACGTCATTATCAGTATAATTCGAAATGTGACATTTTCTCTGTTTCCAACTTGTAATTGTAACTAATTACATATATCATGTTTAACCAGAATATTTCATGTTCAATAAATAAAATCACCCACACATTACTAGGGAACTTCGAATTGCCAAAAATGTCGTATCCGATGATAAAACAAGCCCACATACGCATACCCGTAGGAATAAAAACTCATTCTAAAACTAAAGTGCCAGCTTTTTTGGAAATAGGACAAATTAGAATGTACTTTGTTTCTATAAATCACAATGTCCAAAATAATAAGGGTGTTGATTTACGTTAATTGTTTCAAGTCACAATCATCTATAAATGAAATCGAAATCTAACGACCCACAGTTTCAGACTGACAATTCTATTTTTAACCCAAAATTTCTGCAAGTCACACGAGACAAGAGCCTTACAGTTTCTAATATGCGGGTTTCTAGATAAATGATGTTCTGGGCAAACTGTAACACTTTAATATTATAATTGTTTTATAGTAAAATTAATATCATACACAGGTGAATTTAATACCAGAAAATATCGAGTTACGAGATTTTCAAAAATAAAATATTTTGTGATTCTCAATATTTCTACGTTCGACATATTACATTTCTAAAGTCTACGGAGTTTTCGCTTACATAGCATTCTCTTGATTACTGGTTTCTGTGAATACTCACTTCAAATAACACTATTGAAAATATTCGAAACACATGTCCATTAAATCTGGAGTATGATTGAGTGATTTTCAATTTTTTTAGAACCATTAATCGGATTAGGATCATTTATAAATTTGGAATGCTAAAATACGAGTGTTTTTCTTATACCTATACTGTTAGAATAACACATACATTTTTTCTTACTTCTTCATATTTCTTTCCTCCGCTAAAGCAGATAATTTTTTCTAAACTGTTTGAATTTCCTAATGTGACTGCCAGCTAGGTCGCCTCTCATAACTATTTATTGGCAGAATTTTGCAACACAAAATTTTGGATAAAAAGTTGTTGAAAGATACGATTAGGTCGTTTGGTTAAATTGTGAAGGTAAAGTCAAGGACAGATTTATGCTGATTCGCATTTACGACAACTGAATTTCGAATATTAAAACATTCATTTAAAAGAAAATACTTTATTGGTTGATAAATAAGCGTCGCCACTCGCCATGTGTCTTCGCTTTGATAAAGCGAATCTTTAGTATGTATCTTCTTGCAGATCAAATGAAATGTCTGTCTATGCATTACAACATTGCAATGTGGTGTTGAATAAAAAATATTCCCAACTATTATACTTCAATATAAACTTAGATTGAAACCATCTACAACAAAAACAAGCAATAATTCTTGACAAGGTTTTCAAAACCTTTACCAATCCCGAAATTCAAAAGGTCATTCCATGCCAGCCATCAAGATATGAATCATTTAACCTTTTACAACTCAAGGAGTATATTCTTTTATACAACTGCCAGCGTGCCAACTATAAAGTGTCAGTTCAACTTCAAATGTAAACAAACCCTTCAGTCAAATTCAATTCCCCTCCATGAATGATGATAATAGCCTGAAGGTCATATGCATGCTTCTTTGAGAAGTTTATTTTGTGAGACCTTACCTGCCATTCATTGTCAAAATGTGTGAAAAACTTTCAATGTCATAATATTTTTTCTTTCAAAATTTTTAGGTCCCGTGAGGTGATCAAATCTGGAATATTAGACAATGACTTCCTCCGGCATTTGGAACCATCCAGGATCAATGAGATCGTTGATAGTATGTTCTTGGAAGAATACATTGAGAATGCACTCATCATACGTGAAGGGTCTCCGGGTTCTACGTTGTATGTTATGGAGGGTAAGTCAATTGAAATTATTCTTCCAAAAAATAAAAAAAATGCAGAGAAAGATAAAAATTTGCGCATAAGCAGCCGGAAGTATACTAATTGGCATTGTCGGTGATGACAGCAGCAGCTTTCACTTTTTTTTGTGTATGAAAATACTATGTATATGATTTGTATCCAAATTATTTATATCCGTTAAGACTTGCGAGCCACAATATTTCTTGAGTTGAGTTTAACAATCCCAAATGCAAAAGTTTGACTAAATTCCAAAGAAATGGAAAGCCTTGGAGGACGCACTCGCTTCGCTTCGTTTGACCGTCCTAATTCTCCTAAAATCTCCATTAATGAGAAAGTCATGTACATTTGATTGAAAGATATTTCGTGATAAGCCAATTAACTGATGCGAGCTACATCCTTGGTAGTAATAAATAAAAACTGCATACATAGTGACCATATGATTTTCTGTAGACAGGTGGGCTGCTAATAACCTAATACAACCATGTGGCAGCTGTGGCAGCCAGTGGTTTTCAAATTCAATCATAATCATACAGATTTTGACAAGTCTGGGGTAAATGATAATATCTGGTTCTTGTGGTGTAACCCATGACATGATGGTTACATTGCATTGAATGAAACGGAACTCTTAACGTAGGTCACGTACGTCAATAACCCTGAAAAAAATTTGACGAGAATGATATTTGGTCAGAGTGAAAATAAAATGGCATTCCTGAGGCGAGCCGCATTTTAAGTGCATGAAGGATACGAAATTTAAACGAAATTCCTTGAAACCTATACGAATTGTATATTAATATAACATATAAAAAATAATACAACACAAACTATATTTTAAAATTGCACACAAATAGTTACCAAAATATTTTATTTCTGGTGTCGGAGTCCTCATGAGAATCCTCTAGTGAAGTGTATGAGAAAAAAAAACCCGAAAACGTATAGAAAGGACCCGAAGCTAACTTACCTATACAAATAATATAAGCCAAAAGTCAATTGTCACCTAGTACGCAACCCTTTGGTTTGACAATGCAGAATTACAACACAATTAGTAATTAGTCCGTTCCGTGCGAAGTATTCCAAGGAAGGACAGATTTTTTTAAGCATTCAACTCAATCATTCATCCGCAACTGTGCACCCGAATTAATAACAGGAAACCGCCCATGTAAACAACAAAAAGTTTAAGGAAACGTACGTACGTTCACGAGACAAGACAGGCCAGGCATTATTATTTGGGTTACACTTAAAGTGTACATTTAACAAAGACTGTACAAAAAGTAAGGTCGCGAATGAGATTTTACTTACTTCACCTGTAATGATTGAACTCATTACAACAACCAACCTAAGTATACAATACTTTGTTATGGTACGAACCATATTATTATTGTTTCCCCTCTAAATTACCTTAAAAGAACATGTAAGAAGGTAGGACAGAATTCCCTCAGGTTTTACTCAATGAACGTAAGATTAAACAGGGTCCCACAAATGTACTGCCAGCCGTGCCCATAGACTTCAAAAAAATTTACAAGATGGGAATTGGAGTCCATGTCTAAAATATAATACGATTTGTGACCATTGTTAATCGGACATGGCATGACAATACATGTGCGAGACCCTGCTACGTTCATTATGAGAAAAAATTGATTAAAAGTTCCCAGTGAGATTTGTGTTGCATCCAACGATGCGATGCATGCATGCGAGTACTGACTGTCTTAAGTTTTAACAGTTTGATATCAAAAATGTAGGTGAGCAGTGGACATGGACAGTCAGTGCAGGCAGTGGATTCTGTAGTTACCACAAAAGTTTATTATTATTACTATTACATTACACCTGGCTTTTGGCTTAAGGTTGGTTTTTACAAACTATTATTCCATTATTGTATTCTTGAGCTCAAGAAAGGAACAGTGTACGTTGTACGTTTACTTACTACTACATCTTTACATGTACAAAAGTAGTAGGGAGGAAATCATTGAAGGGACTTTATGTACTTACTTGACTATTCTCAGTTCTCATTCTGGTGTTAAATATTTTAGCAAACGCAAACTAAAAACAACTACAGATACAGAAAAGTTTTTAAAAAGTTTATGTCAGTTCATCTCATTCTTTGTAACGGTCGGTCGCGGTCACGATCGCGGAATTTTTATAGTACAGCCAGTCTCAAAAGATTAAAAAAAAAATTGACGTGGTTTGGTTTGTGAATTGTGATGTGATTTGATTACATTAAGGTTTTTGTTGTTCTAACGCTACTTTATTACTGTATAACCCAAAAAATTTACTACGTTTATGGTTATGACACCTTTTAAACTTACACCTACGTTTACAACACAACTTTTATAAAGAATGTGAGAGCAAACTGAACTCGGAAGGCTTAAAAATTTACGTATGTACATACATGAGTCGTAAAAAAATTCCATTTTATGGTGAAATGTTATTTACGTACTTCTGACTGAACTGAACTCTTGTCTGATGGAATCTTTTTGAATTTTAAAATAAATACGTCAAAGAACTTAAGCCCTTTCCTCCCGTCGATTTGTAAAAAGTTGTGTGTATTTTAAGGAACGTAAAAATTCCTGTTCAAAGTTAAGTGGAGTGAAAATAAATAGTTTGCCGTGGTGTGACACTAAATGTGATAGTAATTTCTGGGGGTCGAATATCTGTGAAATAATTTTTGGAGGCTTATTGTTGGAATAACCAAAAAAATTGGAACATTTTATTGCAACTAACCAAATCTAGTCTCAAAAACACCGGGCTATTAAAAAATCTCAGTCAACTTATGAGTGTGATATAATTGGCAAAAAAAAATTAACATTTTTAAAAATCACTGGGACAAGGTGATGTCAAGAACGTGAGGAGTGTGTGACCAGTACAGTACTCGTACTCGTGTGCAAAACTGATAGAAAAAAAACGTGAAACCGGAATTGTGGCTATTTCATAGTCAATAGTGAATTTTTGTGCAGCCAGCCATCCTTCTTTCAATTCTTGTTTTGGATGACCATGGGAGACACAGGAGTTGACCACTCATAATTCCAACCCAACGAAATAAATTTGTCTTCGTACGCTGCTGCACTTGTACTACACTTTGATTGACCTCGACACGCCTGAAACCATTTGCTATTCCTTGCAAAAAAAGTTGATATATTTGCATTACCACTAGTCCAAGTATTCTTTAAATACTTACAACTCACAAAAACGACCGCTTAAGAAAAGATATGAAAATGAGATGAAGAAAATGATACGAGCACAACAAAACCTTCAATTATTTTGTACGTTTTTTTTACACCACGACCGCTCCTGTCGGAATGCGGAGCAGAAACAAAAAGACTGATTTGAGACTTACAATAGGATTACTAATTGCAATTGCTAATTTGCAATTGCACAGGACGAACGGACCTTCCTGTGAAGTAGCTACTTTTTAAAAAACTAATTGTATAAAATATCTACAAAACTATGACGCTGAGTAGATCTCAACTCTCGGCCCAATACCGAGTCTCTGAAGACGGGAATTTTTATAGACTTCCGCGTGCAAAATTGATTGTGCCGACTCATTCATATGGAACAACTTCATCAAACTCCAGGAGATCGACACAAGATATGACCTATGACCCTGGTCATTGTCATGGACGAATCAGTAAAACGTGTTCCAATTGCAACAGTCATAAAAATATTAACATTAGTGATAATAATAATAATATACGAGGAGGAGGAGAACGAGTGAGGAGGAACAATGTTGTCTCGAGGGTTGAACAACGCGGTAGGTTTTTACGTTGAAATTATGAGTTGAAAATGTAAACATCGTATTACAGAGGTATTTTGAAAAGTGGAAGACTTGTTCCAGTTTTACATAAGTTAATCAAGATTCCTGTGTCGTATTTTTGGGAAAGTTAAATTTTGTCTGTCGAAGTCGTTCTATGATGTCTGGGTGGAGTCTTAACCACCTAAAATGAAGTGTTCTGTATAATTAGAATAATCCTATCATGACAATTTCATGGGACCACACAAAATGCACTTTTCGAGATTGGGTGCTTCTAGAATCTGCCTGATTCGAATAATAAACCAAATATTACTGTCGAATAGCATCTTCTGATTTTCACACCTTTCCATCCATTATCTCCCAGAATACTCGTCCTGAATTTTAAAATAAGTACGATTACATGAATTCTACACAATTTTCCTCTGTACCTTCACCTGACCAGAATTTTCCTATGCGTCTCTGTTGGTCATTCAAATAAAGATGATTATGGTGCAGACAAGACAAATATAATGGAGTACCCCAAATCCCTCATTTATTTTCACAACACAACTCTTGTATTTCATTCATTAAATTCGTATGTATGTGCAATTCTTAACTCTTTTTTTTGCAAGGAAGTCGAGCAAAATGCAAAGGTATGTATGTATTTATGTATGCATAGCACCAAATCCCACACTTTCTAAAGCAACCTGTGATGAGAACGAGAACTGTACTAAAAATACTGATCTCATGCCTTGTCTAGCCTGACAATAACACTTTTTTTAAAGACACGACTCGTTACTCAAGCGCGGATAAAAAAGTGAAAGCGTTTTGCTCTGATTATCATCGGATTTCATAATTACTTACCAGCTCGCAATATTATGCGTGCCATTGTACTAGTGAACACTATACAAATAAATGCGATAACAAGATGGCACTGTTATTCTTGGAATTTTTCCTAGTGTAAGTCAATTATGAACAATATGTGCTTTTTTAAATTAATTGATGCTCATTTTATTAATTGAATTACAGAGGGTCGAGTGGAAGTCTCCCGGGAGGGGAAATACTTATCCACGATCTCACCTGGCAAAGTGTTTGGAGAGTTAGCCATTCTGTACAATTGCCAAAGAACTGCCACGATTAAAGGTAAATTAAAATTTTTGTAAAAATTCGTGCAAAAATCTTGCTCAACTAATTTCATGAGAACGAACTTTCAAGGAACCATGTAAGAAAAAATCACGAATGTAAATACAACACATGAAAATTTTGCATCGCATTTCGTGACAGTAGAAACATGAGCATTACTTGATTATACATGTTAGACAAGGAGAACTTACAATGTAAATTGGAAATAATGCGAGTTAATGGTCATGTCAGCATGTTCATGCTTGAATTGCGACAGACAGATTTCAACTGTCAGATTATAATGGGAACCATTCGTTCGTTCATTCCCTTGCTCACTCATTATGTTCTGTGTCTTTTTTGGGTGAGGGATTTTTTTAGAGAAAATTCAAGGATTTAACGTTTATGGTTTATGAACTTTTCACATTAAAAATTATACAATACTGTTTGCTCAAACCACAACACAGAAGCATTCAAGCTTTAAGAGTAAGAGTGTCAAATGACACATATTCAGATGTGTCAAAAATGCTTTGTTTGATTTGAAAACTTTATTCAAGTGTCACGAATATTAATGATGGTTTACGTGTGGTTCCCACGACCATGACCTGTAGGGCAATCACACTATGTATTTGCTGAGGTTTAAACTCATTCTTATTGTGCGTACGTACTACGCATCAAAATATTCTGTCCATGTACCCTAAATCATAAAGAAAGCTGAATCACTACTCAAAAATGTCATGATTTTGAGTCAAATAGTTGCAAATGTGGCTAAGGTTAAGCTTTTACTCATTGATGATTGCAGATTAAAAATTCGAATTCGAATCATATTTGAAAATACATTCGTATTTAAACAGGGATTGTATATTCCACGGTCACCTCAACAATAGGCACACTGTAGATGTAACATCATGACAGGCGAAATTTTTGCGGCATTCAGTGTTGTATTGGTGGTAAACAAATAGTGACAGCATGGGTTAGGCAGTCCATTGTAATCCTTCTCATAATAGAATGTGATTCACACATGTTTTATTTCCAGGGCAAAATTAGACTTCAAAGTTTGAACTGATCCATTATATCACAGGAAATGATGGTCGTTTAATTTGTTATGAATAAATTTAGTCAGAATTTAATGACTCAATTCAATTAAACACTTTTAGAGTAGAATTTGATACATTGCAGATTTACTTTCAGTACAGGTTAAGTATTAATTTATAACCTCCCCAAAAACCGAAATCAGAACTGACGACAATCGCAGATATGTACCACGACCGTATACTCGATTATTAATTATACACGTTAATGGATATTAAATAATTGTCACCCACCTCACGCGCACCGGTACACGTTAGAATGAGGTTGCATATATATAATCAGAGTTTGTTTTGGTAAAGTTCGTTATGTACTTGTCATTCGATTGATGGGTTATTATTGTTATTGTGCGTAACGAACGTAAACGTAATGTCAACGTCCAACCTGTAATTGAATTTGGAACCAATTTTGTAAATATATTCTAGCTGCAACCCCTTGTCGACTCTGGGCCATAAAACGACAATGTTTCCAAACCATTATGATGAGGAGTGGCATGATGAGACAAGCAGAGTACATCGACTTCTTAAAATCTGTTCCTATTTTCAAGAAATTATCAGATGAAAGTTTGGGGAAATTGTCTGACTGTATAGAAGAGGTATGGAGTGTGTGTCAATTGTGTCATAGTGTTTTCATTTTTGGCTCAAGAATAATATTTTGTTATGTCGGAATTGGCAACTTTAACGTGAATGCACCTGTTTAATAAACATACGCAATTTTTTTCAGACGAATTACGAGAACGGAGAACATATTATCAGACAAGGAGCTAGAGGCGATACCTTCTTTATTATTTCAAGAGGAAGGGTATGTAATCATTGTTGTTAATTTTGTCTATTTGAAATTAAAGTCGGACTCGGAAATCTAAACTCTTTCTTCAAAAAATTATTGTGGGAGTGTAAAATTTTGACATTTTGTACAGGTAAAAGTAACAATGAAAGGTCCAGAAGATGTTGAAGCCAAATTTGTTCGTGCATTGCACAGAGGAGATTTCTTTGGAGAAAAAGCTCTTCAAGGGTAAATATAATTTTCTTATTTTACAAATTTTCGTTATAGAAATTAAATATTTTATATGTTACATGCAATTTTTAATTACTTCGTTCTAGTAGTCTACGATTTTTTTCAAAATACCTTTCCATTTTTTTACAGGGACGATCTTAGAACTGCAAATATCATCGCGGATGACAAGGCCGGTGTCACATGTTTAGTCATTGATAAGGAAGCATTCCACCAAATTATATCAGGTGAGAATTTATTTGGACATTAAAGTATGGATTTTTCAAATAGTCGATTACCGACTTTAATCATTTCGATCACCCAATTTTATAACATGTTTACTTTTATATTTTAGCACTGGATGAAGTGAGAACGAGATATGATGATGATCAAAAACACCGGAAAAAGTTAGTCACAATTTTTTTCTTCAATAAAATATTCAATCATTGTTTGTAAATTTATCTTAAACGATTTTCCTTTTAAATTGCATTTGACTGGACGATGCCGGTGAGATTAAAAACTTAGTAAACATTGACACTTTAGAATTTCTAGTTGCTTTAAAATTTGAGAGAGTTGTAAAATTTTAAATGTTATAATTTACAGGCTTGATGCAGAGTTCTCAAAGGTGTCTCTGAAAGACCTACGTATTGTGACAACTCTTGGAGTTGGTGGTTTTGGACGCGTGGAATTAGTCACTGTCGCGAGTGACTCTAGTCGATCATTTGCTCTCAAGCAAATGAAAAAGAATCAAGTGAGTCTTAAAAATTGATTAAAACAAATGTTTCGGTCTCAGGAAGAAAAATCTTATCTAAAATGTTCATCTTAATTTCAGATTGTTGCCACACGTCAACAAGAACATATCAAGTCCGAGAAAGAGATTATGATGGAGTCGAATACAGATTTTATTTGTCGATTGTACAAAACGTTCAGAGATGATAAGTAGTAAGTTTTTATTTAATTCCTTATAAGAAATATGACTCAAACTAGGCATTAGGGATTCCGTCTGGAAGCAAACTGCATTGGAATTGGATATAAGGGAACTCTAGTTTGGGCATATTAAAATGTCAAATCCAAGTCGGAAATCAGATTTTGAATGTTCGTTTGGGAATTGGACGGGATTTTTTCACTTACTTTTGCCACAAATTGTACGCGAGCTTGTAACACTCAGTTTTCAATCAGTTTCACCGAAAAAATGAACCCGCATTTTTTTACAAACCGGTACATCTTGTCCGAAAATGATATTAAAACGAATGTTTCCAACAAAGTTCAATTTTACTTTGCTTTTCCTCCAATACATCTTCCAGACTGCAGTGCTCTATCTCCTATCTTTGTAGATGTAGAAGATTGTCCCGTAGTACAGAAGTTGTTTCCCTACACTTTTTCATCTACTCCATAAATCTAGACCAATTGTTTCGTGTGTGCTTAAGTTTAAAGAAAATTAAAAAATACCATTCTATTTAAAAAAAAACAGTTTGATTAATTCAATGCATTTCTGTTTGTTCTAGCCTGTACATGTTGATGGAATGTTGTTTGGGAGGTGAATTATGGACAATTTTAAGGGACAAGGGGAATTTTGACGACCATACCACAAGGTAAAATTTTGGACCGATATGCATTCGTACTTAAGTGTGAGTCAAATTCTAACCAAAAGAAATGTTCATGGAGACAATCTCCAGCACAAATATCTCGCAGATGAAAGATTGCTTTAAGTCGATTTATAAATACAAGTTTATGCTCGAAATCCACAACTTCTTAACAGTTGACGCAACTTTCAACACCTTAACTTGGTCACCAGAAAATGTATTGTAGTCAGACTGCCGTATGATAACAATACAGGCAGCCCTTTCCACTTCCAAAAGTGTTCTGTCACTCTTGTTACGTAATTGTGATCTAATTGTCAATTAATTGTGTGTTTAATTTCCTCTCTTTCATGATTTTCTCAAAATTCAGAAATGTTAACGATTTATTATTGTAAGGAATTATTTCGATCAAGTTACGTAATCAGTAAATAGTTTTCTCCGTTCAAATCCACAGTATAATTATAATTAATAAAATATTCTTGTTTTAGATTTTACACAGCCTGTGTCCTAGAAGCCTTCCATTACCTCCACAGTCGAAACATTATTTACAGAGATTTAAAACCAGAGAACTTACTTCTTGATAATTCCGGTTATGTGAAACTAGTTGATTTTGGGTTCGCCAAAAAATTGCAAGTAAGACAAGACTAATTCAAAATTTCCTCAATCCAATCACAATGTTTGACAGTGTTTTTTTATAGTCTCGATTCTTTTGATTCACAGGGACGAAAGACCTGGACATTCTGTGGTACCCCTGAATACGTAGCCCCTGAAGTAATTCTTAACAAAGGACATGTACGTCAAACAATCTTTGTCAACGTTATTAGGATTCAACTTGAGTAGTTTGTTTAAAATAATTTCTTTGTATTTCAGGATATAGCTGCGGATTACTGGTCCCTTGGGGTTTTAATGTTTGAGTTACTTACAGGAACTCCACCCTTCACAGGTTTGACATTCAAATTGATTTGGGCTAAAAATTCAGATCATTGTCAATTTTTAACCTCGTATTAATATGTCTATGCAGGTGGAGATCCAATGAAAACGTATAACATTATATTGAAGGGGATTGAGGCTGTAGAATTTCCAAGAACTATTAGTCGGAACGCTGGGACTCTTATAAAGAAACTTTGTCGAGACAATCCAGCCGAAAGACTCGGGTATCAAAGGGGTGGCATTCCAGATATACAGAAACATAAGTAAGTCTTAAGAAAGTATATTCGGACTGAAAAAACGACACCGAAATCGTCGCAACGTATTCATTTCTTAAATTTTAACTTCAATTTACCAATTTTACAGGTGGTTTGATGGGTTTAATTGGGACGGACTTCGGACGAAAACATTGACCCCACCTATTCTTCCCGAAATTCGGTCATGCGTCGACTATGGCAATTTCGACGAATATCCAGGTATTTGACCTTTGACCTGACCTAACCTAACCACGTGCCCATTAGAGGTCACCAAAAGGGACAACTTCTTACGAGGCACCCTGTACAACTTTGATCACC